>WYDF02309612.1:0-15055 GCA_009867245.2 Adranes taylori | reverse complement strand
AATAAAAAATTTTAATGCACGCCACTGCTAGTATTGAATGTAAACTAAACGTGACAAATTAAGTAGCAAAAGCGTTCCAGACAGACGGACAAAGCTAGACATTTATATATAAGTATTAAAAAATGGAAAATAAACGAAAGAATCAATGCAAAAGACAAGCAGATGACTGAATATATGATTGAATAAACGCAAGCGCATTTGGTTTTTCGACACGTAAAGTTAAATTCTTACAACTTTGTGGTGAAATGACAACGTTCTTATGGTCGTTGACAACTAGAAACATAAAATTTTGCGTAAGACATGTAAACGTAACCCGCGCTATGGTGATTGTGTTTCAAGCCATATACTGTAATGTGCTTACAATACGTTTGCGCTTATGGTTATTATGTTCCATTATCAGAAAAAAATTACCAACAAAAGCAAGTTGATAATTCATTAGAATTGCATAGATCCAAGTAGTTTTGGTTGCATATTTATTAGAAAGTCAGGGATCCAAAATATTATACTGCTATGAGATACTTATGTAAACCTTAATCTGTCAAATACGACGTTTATCTGTCAAAATCTGACGCAATTTTCATTTTTAAATAAACGCCACCTTCATTTTTAGGCGGAAAAGCAATTTTATCCGCCATGTTGGCTTTTTAACTGAAAATGAAGTGTCAATGATATCATCTCCGCTATCTTAGGCAAAGGTTCTATGTCATCCAGTTTGGAAGATTCGGAAAATATTCGCTCTTTCTTATAACCAATGAAATATTTTTAACTTCCTTGAACAAATGTAATATTACACATCTTTAAGAATAGTGTTATTTATCTTATAAATTATATGAATCCTTCAAGCAAACTGTTTGATTCATTGAATTACAAAAGTCGGGTTTATGAAGAAATTTATCTTAAAATTTAATTTTTAGATTTAGTAATATAAAATGAAATAAATATAAATATTGATGTGTTTATAATCATTCCAAAAACATTTATATTTAACGTATATAATTTAGTCGGCGCCAGGTCTGCATGGCAACAATAGGCCCTCGTAAAATAAAGTTGAGGGCTACAAACCTCAAATTAGAGGATTTGAAGTACTGTAATGATTCGTTTATATATTTGTTGAAAACATTATCGACATTTAAATGAATTACACGTCTCAAAATTGTACTAATTTAAATGTTTGATGCGAAAGTTTTCAGTGTAGTACATAATCAAATTTAAGATAAAAATGTGTACAGGTACGTGTTTACATAGCCCGTTCCTACATAAGAGTAAATGTAATTACCTGAACTGTTTATGCTGGAATTGTTTTCCATGCTTTCTGAATTTTTATTTTGTCCTTGTAATCCGGGTTGTTTTTGTCGTACAATATGTTAAATTGGCAAATCAAGTATATTACTTCTTCGTCAAATCGATCCATTATTTCAAATTTTTTAAAAATGACCAAAATAAAATATAAATCAATATAAATGACAAAACAAAACATAAGTTTCTTTCCGTCCTAAGTTTGCGTCATACAGGCCTATCACCCATCTGATTGGAACGGGTCTTAAGGTTGTTTTACAATTGACGCGAACAAGGAGAGAAACATCAACATGAAAGCAAAGATTAATCTTTTAATGTATTTTACAACTACCGGAATGTGAAAGATCGTCAAGTTTTAACATTTATGTTCCCATCAATAGATTTTGTTACCCTCAATTTATGATCAGACACGAGATGGCGAAGGAAAATTATTGTATTAATAAAGAAAATTAGAAAAAAAAACATATGGTAGAACAAGATTATCTTTATAATAAAAAAGTTAAATAATGAAGAATAATTCGTTGTATTATTTTACAATTTTAATTCTATTAGAATGATTATAAACATATCCTCGGTTATGTGCATTACAAATGATATAATGAAACAGGAATATAACTAGCACATCAAAGAAGAAAAAAGATTCATTTTCGCCGATTGCGAATATAAATTGGTCGCTTAATCACTGGTAAAAAAAATCGTAGACTACAGGTTTACGTTCAATTGTAAACACACTTATCACGTTTTCGTTCATGTTTACCTTCAGCGTTCGCGTCTATTTTAAAATAAACATTACAATATGTGTCCGGATAAAATCCAAAATGGCCGCGGTGTAGAGAAAATATTATACAAATGCATTATGAATTCATTTAGACGTATGAGGAATGCATATTCTCCATTTCATTTTCGTATATGATATACAACCGCGGAAGATTTCGGTGTTCATTGTTTTATCTTATTAAGAGGCAATTTATCTCTACAATTTCTATTCGTAAGATAAAAAACAAACAAAAGGCCCGGCAGTACTGATTTTAAATGCTTGTATGCTGTTCAATTTACGGAACATGTAAATCCTGGCGATAAGTTAGATTATTAGGCCTAATTACAGTCTTGAACAAATTTAAGTTTGGTAGAATCTACTATGTTACTAAAGAACCACGTAGAACTTCCAGGTATAATAATTATAGCATTACCGTATTATTTCTAAAAACAAGAAAACCAAAATTTTACCAAATTATAGGAATGGACACCAGAAAAACTACTGTTCATTACCAAGGCCCTAGAAAAACAAACAAATTCTATTAAAAAAATAAATATTGAAATATTATTATATTGCACAATAGTCTTAGAAAAAACGTGTTGGAGGTTTGCACTGGAACAGCGACGTAAACTTACACACAGGAGTTTGATAGTGCATTTGAAGAACTCTATCATATTTAACGTTTGCTAAAATATTACACAAAAACTTTTTATGTTTCTCTTAACTTTTATACTAAATGCTTAAAATACATTGAACTGTAAAAAACGGACAACTGAATCCGAAATACTTTAAGCTTGAAAAATATGTGTTATTTAAAGTCGCTAAACTTCAGGAAACGTGAAAACATAAATTTGGAAATGTATATACAATAATAATAATCCTTTTATAAGATAAGTTTTAATTAGTTTTTATCTGTCAAGGGGAAATACTAGCCTGAGAAGTAAGTAGGAAATTTTTTTTTGCGGCACCAGTCAAATTGACAAATTTAGAGACCTCAAACAAATAATCATACAATTTAGGTGAGATGTGATTTATTTTCATACATTTTGTGGGAGCGAAAAGTAGCGTATGTGTGACTTGTATCAGCTTACCTGACATATTTTGAACGTGCTAAATACGGATTCTAAGCGAAAAGGTTATTTTTAGAGTGATATAGAGTTGGTCGAAAAAAATTTATGTTAACATAATGGAAACGCAAACAACTTTTATCAGTTGTTTTTACTCTGTTAATCTTTTCATTGCTATTTACATGTTCTCTATTCATGACTTAATATATAAAATATTTTATTGAAACAGAGATAATGACAAATCCTAAAAAGATTAAGGAATGGAAGTAAAAGGTCAACAAAATTTAAACATTCCTCAAAATATCTTCAGGCTGTTTAATATTATTATGATTTTCACATTCCGAACCTTTCATTTAGACTTACTTTGTTTATATCGATGAAAATGCTATAGTCCTTATTCGATTCTCGCCTCAAAAGTTTTTGGTTCATCTGTATTCAAAAACTGCAGAAAATCCCCAAGACTATCCCTTAATATATAACTCAGTGTTGAAACGCAGATTGCGTGGGAAGTTTTTAGTTTAACCTAATTCATAAGCAACTATATGGAATTAAAATTAAATTAATTTCTTTATTAGCGTAAATGTAATCAGTAAGTTATGCGATTACTTCGAATGTATGAAATTTTTTATCTCTATGAACATTTTGTATGATTATACTTGAGCCTCATGAAAACTTTTATTTAATAGAGAAATGAGAGTGGCGAAGGAAAAAATTATAGCAAAAACTATTTTACATTTCACGAGACTTATATAATTTGAAAATATTTTAGCTTTGTAAATACTATATATAGCTTTGTAAAATGGCATATAGTTGAGCTGTTTTAATCTAGCTGGGCATTTCATACATTAATAAGCGCAGAGCGCATAATATTTCATATAAATCAACATAATAAATTAAGTAGGTTAAATAAATCAATATTAACGGAAAGTAATATACTAAAATACTTCTGTCGTTTTGTACATTGAAGCAGTTTGTTTGCAACTGTTTTTCTTCTTTAATTTTTTCATAAATTCGACGTAAAATAAATATGTATATTATTATAGCGGAAAAAAGTACTCATATTTCTTTGGATATAAATTCTAAGAGTCCTACAGAAAGTAAGAAATAAGAAATAGTGTTTAATTTGTAATTAATTTATTTCTCATTTCTTTATCTCTAAGTTCTGAGTAATATTGATTAACAATGCAGTTTTTTACTCTTCAATGTAAAATATTAGGTTAGATGTCTACATGTAGTAAAGTAGCGATTGGCAACTAATGCCACGCGTGGCATGCGAAAGGATTTTTGCTGGCACGCCTCGAAATTGGCGATTTATTGAAATTTACGGTACTTTAAAATGAAATTAAAAAAAATATTATATTTAATTCGGTCCAGTGCATTATTTGTAAATATTTTGTGTATTCTGTACCGTAATATTCTGTCGTGATACACTGCTCGCCGATTTACTAGTTTTATTTCAGAGGTACACTAAGTGTCCAGTACTTTGTATTACTTTTATGGCATGCCAATGAATTTGAGTTGCCTATAGCTACAGTAAAGTAATTTGTGAACATGCGTATAAAATTGGTGTCAAATATACTGTCTGGTCTTTGAAACTGTAGAAAGAAATGTGTCATTACGCTATTAGTACATGCTTTGAATAGTTAACTAAATTCATAAGCCAAATACTCGTAACTCCTTCATATTTGCAATAACATTTATATCACTCGGTTATATATAATATGAAACGTCGTAACTAATTATTTAAAACAATGGTTTTGTATTATAATTTAGTTTTATTAGTCTACTGTAATAAAAGATGAAAATCGTTACCTTTTAAATTATAAATTCTCGGTACGTTTGATATTTAACGCTTTTCCATAGCTTGCCAATTGTCTGTTCATGGCGCGACCAATATTGGTAGCGCCAATATGGGTAGCGACCAATATTGACACAACCGTTACTTTATTCTAAAACAAGTAACGGTGCGATCAATATTGGTAACACGATAGAAAAGAACCATGCACCACGTTTTCCATTTGTATGGTAAAAGGAAGCATGTGTATATGGAAATGTCCTGATACCAATATTCGAAAAGATAACTAAACAGCTATCAAAGGACGTTAGATAAACCGCTAATTTCTAAAGTTCTTACTAATATTTCTGAACCTTTCTCTGATTTCTAAGACGATATACTTTCTAACGATATGAATATGCTAGTGCAAATATGAAACAGTTACAAGTAATTAACACTGAATTTTTGAGAAAATATAAATGCCAAAATTAAATGCATATTTCAATAATTTTAAAATTTTGTCTCAACATTTTTCTTATTATAACAAATTATCCTATTAATTCTAAAGTAAGTAACGGCAGCAATTAGTTCAATAAATATAATTTATATTAAACGCAAAATATTTTATAACTCAGATTACTATTCATTACTATTTTCAGATTCATACAGATTCATTACTATTTTACGTAGTACTAATAAGTATATAAACTTAAATACTTACTGTTAAAAGTAAGATAAAGTTTTTGGCGTAAATACATGACAAATATTGTATTACATTTTGATTTACAAAGTAAAATGAAAAATTAATTAAAAATAATATTTAAAATAACCTAAAATTGACAGATAATATTCTAGCTCTAGTCTTCACTGGAGCTGACACTGTTTTACTAACCTGATCCGACCCGACTTTCGGATTTAAACCGAACCCGAATTTTAAAGAAATATTGTAGAAATAAACCGATTCGACTTGCAAGTATAATTGCACAACACTATTTGTGTTTCATATTTGAATAACCCGAACCCCGATAATTATGATACTAAAGGATTTTGGGTTCGGGTGCATTTTGCACAACTAATAGTCACCTTTTAACTGGACAAAAATAATGTGGGTTTGAGATTATTTGTGATTCCTAATTCTGGTGTCAAATTTCTATTATTCTAGTGCCTAGAACCTCATACTAAACTTCATCGCAAAAGGCAACGTTTCACATAGAAAATTAAAGGAGCAAAATAGTTCACACGATTTTATTATGAGAAAATCAAATTAAGTTAGAAAATTATTCAGAAATTATTTGTACATATTTACTTAATGTCTTATTAATTTTTTTGTTGGAAATTTTTGACTTGACCTGAAAATGTAACGTAAAACCCGTTGCGTCCTGCTAAAAACCTATCAGATGCCAAAACTAGATAATAATTTGTGCATAAGTTTAATAATAGTCCAATTGAAAAACTTTTGAAATTTCAAAAAGGCCCTAAATTTTAAAAACGTTAATATTATGAAAATATAATCACAATTAATGAAACATTTGTACCATAAAGTATATCCTGGAAATACACACTTATACAATTAAGCTGTTCTAAATATGGTTTCAAGTATAGGATCACAGACCGAAAGAGTAGCTGTCACTGTATTATTACATTCGTAAAGCCGAACGGAAATAATGCGCGTTTCTAATTGGTTGGAACGTTATGTACATATTTTTAAGATCTGTATAAAACTCGCATAATACGTTCGCGACTTATTTAAAGATCGCTCTGTAGAAACAAGAGCGTAACTGTTGGAATAGAATGAGGTATTACGAATTCAAACCAGAACGCGATCTAAGTTTAGAAACCCCACTTCGGAGATTCAAGTTATTCTGTTATTTAGTGTATGCTTAGTACGTTGAATTCATGTTTCATGATAAATATATGTAGGATCGTATACACTTGCTACCATATACAAAACGCTTAAATTTTTAAGTTATTACAAATCTCTTATGATACATACGTTACGACTTTCATCTAATTTGTTATGATGTATTTATTATTCATTATTTTTAATTTATTAGTTGGTAATTTTTATTATTGAGCAATTTAGTTCTTAAAATAGTGTGGGATATTATTATTATTAATACTACTATTATTACCAAGGTCCGTCTGCGGAATGTCCCTCTACAGTACTGCAGGCAAATGGCTCCTTGTACTTTCCCTGATCGTTTAGTCACACCAGTCCAACATATCTGTGTCCTGTACCAGATTCAATATTACCAGATTCATTTCCTGGTGAGAGTGTTTTTGTACCAATTCAGCTTCAACTTTCGTTGCTCCAAATAGGCCTCTCCTGGATGCCAATGCTTCACATTCACATGACCTGTCTCGCCTTCCTCAAAACACTGAAGTAGTGTGTAGGCCAATTTTCTTCATATGTTTCCTCAGAGGTGCGTGTCCTATTAGCAGGCCAGTTATAATTTTGATCTTTTGGGATATTAATATAATAAATAAAAATCACACATAAAAGGAATCGAATAATTATCCTACCTAACCTGAAAACTGAATAAACACATTTTGTGTCCGATGATAATTATGAATTATATCATTTATTTAATATATTTTCATAATGGTATATGGAAGCTATAGGATTTATAAAATTTAAGATTTTCGGATTTATATTAAGTACCACGTTTTGGAGGCCATTTTGGTTCCACTCCTTTCTAAACTTTTTTCGAATGTCATAATATTATTGACTCTCACTATTAATAACTTCCGAATGTCATAATAGTAATATCATTACAGAGTGGAGATGTTCTCTTCCATTTAATACCAATATACCTAAGATAATTGTATCATTTAATTATAGCATAATATATTTCAACCATATGGCACTGGGGAACATTCGGAAGATAGATCTTTAGGCAGAGCATTTATCTTGTTTTTGTTATCTTTGGAATCAAACGCTTTTTGTTTTAATATACCTATTAACAGTGGCGAAAATAAAGCCCCAAGACCGGATCGCCCCTCCCTGCCCCTAGAACACCAATACTCAACTTGCGGTCGGCGAAGCTGTTATGTGCGGCCCGAAACATTGTGATTAGGAAGGTGCTAGGATATGAGTTTTTTTGGTCACCCGCCACAATCTATACTGCAAGATTTCCGTTTCCAAGGCAATGCAAATAAAAAGTATCCAAGTCCATATTAAATAAAAGGAAATGAGTTCATTTTTGCTCACCCGCCATAATCTATACTGCAAGATTCCCGTTTCTGAGTCACTGTCAATAAAAAGTTTCCAAGTCAATGAAAAATCCTGTCTGATGCTAACAAAATCCGCTGGAAGATCAATAAGCAATTGATTGCTGTGATGTGCCTACCAGGGTCCATGGAATCATGAATGTTTTGTATATTATCTGTTTCTGCTGGTTCGCTAGAGGGAATAGGAAAGAAACAATCTTAATTTCTTGAGATAATATTACGCTAAATAATAACGTGAAGTATTTTTTTTTGACAGAGCTTTTTCAACAATTTTTGAAAATTGACACAAAATAATTACGAGAGTAGTTATCAATTCCAAAAATATCGCGATCAATCAATTTGCATTGTTTTATTAGTTTTATAGATACTTAATGCATTCAAATAAAAATTGGGCAATTGATGATATGATTAAGATTTGATGTATGATTCACGAATTCATGGCGTTAACAAGCGCGGAAACAAAAATTGTTCCTCCGTGAATAAATTTAAAAATACAATTTTCAAGAACGAAGATCCATTAAAATAATGTAGTAATTTTGTATATTATAACAAAGCTGTTAGGAGACATGAAAAGCATACAAACTGCGTAAGAATTACAGAGAAAACTTTAGAAAATGGGTGCACCTGTTAAACGAAAATAAAATGAAAGTCAGAAGTGAATTTTTATCCAGATTACTAAATGCCAAACGCGGAAAGCAATTTTAGAAGTAGATGAAAACGAGCATTACAAATTATAGGCCTATAAGCCTCACTAGCATTATATGCAAGATATTCGAGAGATTGGTTTCAAATTACACCGTGTCCCAATACACTAAGTAGGAATTGATGGATAATATGCAGCACGACTTTAGAAAAGATCACTTGTGTGTTACACAGTTGTTGTGCCTGACTGAAGAACTGGCCAGGGTCATAGGCACCGGAGAACAAGTGGACGACGTGGTTATCATACAGTTCGAAAAAAGCTTCAACAACGTCCCAACTGAAAAATTACTACTGAAATTGAGATTGAAAGGAGTGTTTGATAAGAGAGTAATATTTGGAAAATAGAACGCAATAAGTCGTAATTACTGATACACAGTCTGAAGAAGGGAAAGTGACATCTGGACATTTCTGATACATTTCTCAGTGACATTTCTGATATGGGTAATGATTTAGAATGCGACTACAGAATGTTTGCGGATAACTGCATTCTATATAAAGTAATCAAACACAATCAAGATTGCCAATGGATGCAAATGGATTTAAATGAAGTAGTGAAATGGTCATCAACCAAACATATGAAAATAAATGAACAAAAATGCAAAACTGAGCATAACGCTAACAGAAAATTTAAAATGGTCAGACCATGTGGTAAATATAACTAAGAAAGCCCAATCAAAATTGTTCATGGTGGGAGTAAAAGGAGTGCCCCAAAGATATTGATAAAAAAATCCTATAAGACCCCAATTAGAATATACGGAAGAAATATGGATTCACCCTAACCGCATGATCCTCGACAGAGAGAGTAGGTATTTCAATTTTCTTACGGCTAACTAACAAAATGACCAACGCTTTTTTTCCGGAGCCTTAATGAAACTTAATGAGTTTGCTTTCATCCAGTCGCTTACTATTGAGACACTTGTTGGCTATGTTCCCCAGTTGGGTTGCCTCTTTTGCGCTGACAATCAGAGCCACATCATCTGCAAATCCTATAATGGTCGCTCCATGTGGTAGTCTTATTTCAAGCAGTCTATCATACATAATGTTCCCCAAGGTGGGCCCAATGAATGATCCTTGCGGAACACCGCTTGAAAGTTTCATTGGGGTCGGTTTCCATTGGCGTCGTACACGAGGTATCGTTGTCTGAAATAGTCTCCTACTATATTTTGCAGATATGTAGGGAAATTCTTGAGCCTCAGTGATTCCAAAATACACCTTCAGGACACGGAGTTAAAAGCGTTGCGTACATCTAGCATTATGGCTGCACACACATGGCACGTTCTCCTGGTTCCTTGATTTGAGTTTTCGGCTATTTCGCGTACTTTAAGTAGCGCGTCGATAGTCCATTTGCCTTTGCGAAAGTCAAATTGCCTGCTAAAGGGCCCTCATAGAGTCTCCGAGGTGGTTAATAACCTTTCTAGCAAGATAGTTTCTAATAGTTTACGTATGGTGTTGAGTAGATCTATGAGAATAGACAATCTTACTGTAATTTCCCCTACGTTCTGCTTTGGGATAAATACTAGCAGCGCAACTTTCCAGATGTCTGGTATTCTTCCTTCGGTGATTTAATAACATTGTAGGTGCGCAGGCTAGTGTTATTTCTTGCGCTTTCGTTTGCAATCCCGCCCAGTTCCAGAGCCTTGCCGCTGCTTAGACTCTTGGCTGCTCTGCGTAGTATCTCCTGGTTATTTTCAGCGATCTGTTCAGTAGTAGAGTCTTTGCTGGTATTTGCGATATTTCTTCCTGGAGTTCGTCTGCTTGGGGAATAGTTCTTGCACTATGTACTCTACTTCTAGTGCAAGTTTTCGTGTTTTTAACTTTTTGACGATTATCCTGAGTGATATCCCCAAGGGTATGCTTCTATTGTGACTATGAGCTCCTTCCAGCTGTTGAGGTGACTGTCCCGTATCTCTACCCTTAGCAGTTTCTTGGGTTTTTGCCCTCATTGCGCGGTTTATAGCAGACTACTGCCAAGGAATCCTTCCTTAATTGTCTCTGAAGTTTGTGCCATGCTCGCGTACTGTTGCACCTTAAGTCACCTACTTTACGTTCCACCAGTAAACCGGCCTCACGCCTTTCCCGTTTCTAGGTCGTGGCATGGATCTGTCACAGGATGTACTTATAGCTTCAGTTATTCATAGCCGACGATATCCTCCTCTTGTGTTGCGCGACTATTCGCTGCTGTAGGCGTGTCTCCATCTCGAATGCCCTTCTATTTAGCTGGCTGATAGCCCAGCCTTTGGTTTTCTGTGGTTGCGGTATTTTGTTGTATGTATTCCCTTTCAGACTAATTGCATGCTCGATATAATTGTGGTCGCTGGCAGTCTCTTCATCTAAAACTTTCCAGTCCTTCATTCGCACTGCCCCTGGCGTCGGAAATGCGTAAGCTCCAAGCTACAGATTTTACGTTAAAGCCGCCTGCTAAGACAATTTCGCCTTTAGCTTCTCTTATTGTTTCTTCGAGGGCCCTACGGAAAACGTCGTAGACTGCGTTTGGAGATAAGTAGATGCTCATTAAATTAATGTTCTGTATTCTAGTTGTTGACATGCCAACTTTGTCCTCCTTTTGTGCTTCGGGGCGCTGACTAGCAGCCCAGAATAGGTGTGTGCATCTCCCTCTCGCTTGCCGATAAGCGCGAGCTGGGCTGTTCCTTTCCATTTCTTATTTGGCTCGCTAATGAGAGCTATATCTATTTTCCTTTCTCTCATTATTTGTAGCAGTACATTATGAGCCAAATAGCACCGATTTGCGTTTTATTGTAAAACTTTTAACATTTCTAATTATCTTCTTCCTGTTTTTACCGCCTGTTTCCTTTGAGGACTGGTTAGACTGTGGTCCGCTTTTCTTTTTACCGTAGTACATTTTTCTGCAGCAGTTTAGCAATTTTTTGCTATATGTCCTGGTGCCGCTCACTTAAAGCATGACGTGCTCCTGCCTGGGCCATTACATTTACTAGCCTTGTACCCGTATTCGATACACCTATAGCATCGGATAATATCATCTCCTACTGCTCTAATGGGGAATATTGACCAACCCAGCTTAATTTTACCCAACTGAAGAAGGCGTTCAGCAATGATTGTGGGCATGCTGACTCGGACTGTCTTAATGCCTCTATATGTTGTCTTTGTGTTTATAATTTCCGCTCCGGCTTATGCATAACCACTTTCCAGATTTAGATATGACATGATTTCTTGTTTTTCTATATCTGCTTCCACGTTCGTTTCGAACCTCTATAGTTCGTCTCAAGTCTTTGTTGTGGTCTGAGACTTCTATGTCGTTCCCCAGGTTGCTGAGCCTGCTTGAGCTTCGCCAAGTTTTCTTCTTGACCTTTAAGTTCTATAAGTACTTTTCCTTTTCTAGTCTCTATTATTCCATTACTTTCGATACCTACTTCGTCCGGTTTGACACTTCCCTTCAAATTATTCGCCGCAATAAGAAGAAAGGACCCTGTACGACCTGGAGCCAAGCTACTCCCAGCGGGGTAACACTGAAATAGTACATATGCCTAGGATAAAAACGGAGGTAGGCAGAGACCTTTTCATGTATAAGATTATAGTGGACTGGAATAAGCTGAAAACGAAGATATAAAAATTAAACAGGCCATTAATAATAAAAATAAACATCACAATAAAACGGAGCAATACTCTCAAGAAAAAAAAATATCTATATAAAATTGAGATTGAATATTTTTAAATAGTTGTAAGAAATATACAAATACATATTTCGAACTAAGTAATCAAGTTATCACTGATTTTCTTGGACCCAAATGTGAAAATCATTTTTAGTTATCGAAATATTAGCTTTACTTTATATAAATAGAGAAGTAAACCTTTGCAACTGACATTAAACTTCTGCCTGCAACTTAATTTTGGATCACGTTTATTCTGTAGTCACCAATAAAATTAATTTTTGTTTAATATACTACATCATATATTTCATCCAATGTATTAATACGCATATGCTGCGTGGTTTGTATATTTAATTTATAAAATCGTAAAACATTTAATAATTCTTTACCATTGAACTACAAAGGTGACGTAATATGCAAATAAATAAGATAGATAGTATATAACTAAAGGGGTTGCAAAAATAGATTTCTCTCTAAAGCTATGCAATTAGTTTCCGGAACTTCGATGTGAAATGAAAAAATGTAGCAACTCTTCGTATAAGAGTTTCCATTTTGTGGCTGCAAGAAGTCGTACGCATGTCGAGTCCACGATGCAAGGATTTAGAGCATACTGTATATTTTAAAGAAATATAGTGACGATTTTTAGTAATTTTTATACAAACATAGAAAGTTTTCCTCGACCTAACTTTCATTCGTAGATCGCTCAACATAAAGGATAATATAACAAATGATTAGCATAGAAAGGTACACCTGTAGCTATGCGGCAAAGACGTGCACCCTTGCATTTTGCCATCCTTACAAAGCTTTTTGTCGCTTTTCCTTACAAAGCTTTGTGAACATTAATACAGTAAACATTATAGTGGTTATAAAATTTTATTGAACATTTATTTAAATGCCATTTGTAAAATACTTGTCAGTGCCTAATTTAGCAGAGCTCGAGCTCAAACCGTCCTGCCTTTCATCATTTATACTAGGTTAATTTTAAAAAATATTAGAATTCAGGTAGGAGAAGTAAATCCGATCATTTTCCAGTGGAATGGGAATGGAATCTACGTTTTCATAGAAATGAGAAAGAACAGAGAAGGTAAGTGGAGGTACTGGAAAAAGTAAGATCGGATGATATGGGGAATATTACAGAGGTGAAAAAACGTAAGCAGGAAAGAAAAAGTACAGCAAAACAAATGGAGAAAAAAATGCATATGAAATAGATGAGACATGGTTGAGGAAGGAAAATGAAGTAAGAGAAGTGTTAAGAAATGTGAGAAAAGGAGAAAGCACGTGGAAATGGTATAATAAGGCTAAAGATGAATAGAGAAAAAAAAGGATAGATGTAAAAAGAGGAATGAAAAGGCAGAGGGGAAGATGATTAACAATTTAAAATCGAAGAATGGTGTGAAAATATTTGAGAAAGAGAGGTTCATTGGGTGAAGGAAGAGAGATGTATGATTAAACTGAGAGAGTGGGAACAAACATATAATAAGGAAAGTGAGTGAGAAAGAAAATGGATATATTTACAGGATGGAACAGGATACAAACCACATGACTATAGAGGAAGTGAGGAAGAGGATAAAGTGGAAATAAAAAGTATAAAAAAGGAAATGCGCCAGGGCCTGTTAAAGAATGGGGTTATGAAATGAGTGTGTATTAAAAGCATTAAGTTAGAGGTCTGAATGGGATTTAGAAAGAAAAGGGTGAAATAGCGAATGAATGGAAAGAAGGGGAAATGTTAACAGTGTATAAAACGAGGTGATAAGATGGACTCACAAAAGTTATAGGGGAGTAACAGTAATGGATGGTTTGTATAGATTGTTCGCAAGAATATTGAATAGGAACGTGGAAAAAGAAAACGGGAGCGTTATCGAACACGCTGACTGAGTTAATTAGAAGTAAGGGGACAAAGGATACTATAGTAATTTTTCAATATATGACGTAACACGAGATATGTGAAGAGAAGTTGTATATGTTGTTTATAGACCTGAAGTCTGCATTCGATAAAATAAAAAGGGAGAAATTGTGGGAGAAAATGTATAAAGTTAGTGTACCTGAATGAATGATAAGGATTAAAAAGAGGAATGTATAGAGACGAAAGTGAAAGCAAGAGTAGGAGGGAAAGTGTCTGATAATGATCTGAAGTAAATAGGGAGGGGCGGGGGGCAGAGGCGGATCGCAACACAAGAAGAAAATTGTAAGACGGCAGTCTGGCCAAATGTACTATGCCCTGAACTCGTTTGCACTCAACAATGGTTTTGTAGATTCTGCGTTTGGAGTTTTTTTATTTCTTTCTTCCTGATTATAGCATGTTTCGCATTCTAAGTGCCATTTGCCACTTTGTTTCCAATCCTCTTCTTATAGGCCCTTCTCTTGCATGGCGTCTGTGATATCCGCCGCTCATGTTCGTTTCGGTCGTTCTTTCTTGAAGTTGATGGAACGTCCTCTCAAGTGCGCTTTGGGAGCGGGGAAGAATTCTTTCGACGCAGGTGGCCATACCATTTAAAACCATTTTACAGTCAATCGTCTCAAGCATCGTACAACTATATATCTGCAGCTACGACTCCAGAAGTCGTTTTTTACAGCACGAATCTTGTTTTGGATCCTCTCGCTG
>WYDF02309601.1:3723-15055 GCA_009867245.2 Adranes taylori | reverse complement strand
ACGATGAGTAGTTGTTTGTCTTGAAGGTTGAATCTCGCGTAGTAGGCATTCTGCCAAAGTTTCGCCAAAGTCACATCTCGCATTTTCGAGGCTTAGAGAGTCTGAAAACTTATTGTGTAATGCGTTTCGCATACGACCTTGTTATTCTCCTTTCTGCGTCAGCGTTTGCCACACCTGGTACGGTGAAGCATGTTGTTCCGGATGTTTTATCATTAACCATGTTGAAGCTGATTCATATATCAGGTCAAGTTTTCATGGAAAGCGTTTTTAGTGCAGCATCTGCCTTGAAATTTATTTTAAGGGTTGTTTATTTTTTACCTGCTTGGCGCTTTTGAAGTTAGTGATTTATGTATCTAGTAACGTTGTTACATATGGTTTATTACAACACACAGCACTTCCTATCTACTTTCATTTATCCCTCTTGAATTGGGATTATTACTTATTTTGAGTTGTTATTGAATTCTATCTAAAATGTATGACTCAATTACGTAAATTAAATTTGGAGTGAAGCTCTACGTTTCATTCACATTAGTTAAAGAATTGATGATAATTCTGATTAGAACTTTAAGATATATTTTTATAAAGCCTTATTACTTATAACTTGTCTAAAAAAACATTATGCAAGTGGACATAAAAATAATTACATAAGAATTAAAATAATAATAAATTTTATGAAATAAGTAAAATTTATTGGTCTCCTATTAGAATATCTTAAATTAAAAATTTCTACATTTTCAAAATTTTGTGAAAGTACCTTTCAAAAATCTCACTTATCTGATAACTTTAAATCGGACAAAGAAATATGCAGAAAGTTTTCTGCTTTTTTACTTCATATTACAATATCTTTATTAAAAATATATCTTAGTTGTAACTTAAGAATCTTGATGTTACCTGCTTGTCCTTTCTTTTGTTGAGGTGGAGCAAAATATAAAGCAGCAACTTCAGGATCAATTGCTCCAGAACTTAAATCAGCTAAATAAACACCATCAGAGGGCATACCAGTATTACTGCTGTTACCAGCAGTCCGACTTCGGTGCTTGTTAGCTTTCATGAAAGAAAACATCGATGCCAACATGGAATAATGTTCTTTTTCCTTCTGTTCGTTCGTTACAGTTGACTCGCACAACGATTGATTATTCTATATATTAGAAAATAATTAAAATAATAAAGGCAATACTATTAAGGTTGGTAATAACACATTAAAGAATTACATACACCACATTCAGAGATTGGTGATGTATCTTGAGTTGAGGAAGGCATATTTTTCGGAAATTCTCCCCAAGCCCAACTCTGGCTTTGCAAATTTGATGATTTTCCATCTTCTGCAACAAAGATTCAATTTAAATTGAAATATAATATAGTTTAATAAATATAATAAGGTTTCCCATTTCTTAAAAATTATAATAAGAATACAAAACAATAGTAAATAGTATATTAACACTGATATTAACATTAATATCCCAACAATTACATGTAATTAATAAGAACTGAACATAATAAATTATTTCAATAAAAATTGGTGTCTAAATTAAATTTATCGATAATCTACGATTAATAACATTATTGAAGGCCATTATTAACTGGTTAGAAAATTAAGCTGATAAAGGAATTAAATCCCCTAGGGCCTAGACCATAACCAACGTTGGGGGAATGGATATGAGGAAAAGTGAGTATAGATACCACTTTTCATAAAAAAATCATGCTGAATGATGAGGCAGCTTTTGATCTCAGTATTTACTTTAACAAACAAAAAGACCAAGTTTGGGAGTGGAGAATTCATACGAAAATGTGGAGATGCCGTTGCATCCAAAACGAGCTTTATTGTGAATTTTGGGCCGGAGAGAGACATCATCGGCCAGTTCTTTTTCAACTTCGAGAACGTCGAACGGTTATAACTTGTCATGATTCCTCAATTTTATGGCCTCTTTTTCAGCACATGGCTTTTCAAACATTTATTTCTAACGGATTTGCTGGATTTGCTGTGCGACACTGGATTTGCTGAGAGCGCAATTCCCGATTTTTTTTTGTGGGAATTCGTTTCTCCTTCACAGAATATTCAACAACTCAAGCTTCAAATCCTTAGAGAAATTCTTAGAGAAATGTGTGAGAATATCATGGTGAAATTTATTAAGCGGATTGAGTCCTGACAAAGGTTGGTCATTTGGCAGACATTGTTTCCAAGATATTCAGGTTTTTCTATTTTCATATATAATAAACATTTCAGAGTTTCTTTGAATATTTTGAGTTTTAATTCCAATTAAATTGTCGGATTTGTAAACCTTTTACATCACTTATTTCACCTCCATAAGACATTTAAAACATTTCTAAATATATCACCATTGATCAGGTATTGTAATATTGAGTTTAAATTTCCAGTATCGAAGCATTATCTAAAATATAACAGCCTTGCACACACATAATATTGATGGTGCCATTTGAAGCATCGGCCGAAGTTCGCTACGCTTGAAAAGGTTTTCAAATCCAAGGCATTGCAGGACTGTTAGTGAATGAAACAACACAACTATAACAGTGAGTCGGACCTTGATCTGTGTGGTATGAAACCCAAAAACCATTTCAACAAGAGCTATTTGCGCGTATGGTATTTAACTTAAAGAATTTAAAAGCCATGGAACGTAGAGGGGGTCATTATTTAAAATGTAAAAAAATAAACCTTATTTATAAAGTCCTTAAATAAACCTTACCTTTACTTTTTTGAACTTCAAATTCGGTATCTGACTGTACAGATTCGAGATGTATAGGAGTACTAGGCCGCGAATCACCTTGTCCTGTTGTTAGTTCTGTATCACTGAAGAAGTGAAAATCTGGATCTATAGGAACTTTACGTCCATTTGATGTAGTAGTAGTAGTTATTGTATTATCTACATCGGATTTTCTGAAAATATATTATTGAATTATCTAACTAAATAGGTATACGTGAAGCAAAACAATAATATTAAACATAAAAAGAATGTTGATGTAAAATACAAAATTCAAGGCTTACGAAAATTGACAAAAGATTCTTTTCAGCATTATAATATTTACATTTTAGGTGCACTACAATTTTGATTATCTACTTAGTTTATTAAATATTTCTTAATTAATGATACAGTTTAGTTGTACTTTTAAACTGACATTCAGCCTAATTCCATCAAATTCAAATACTTCAAAATATTATTGAAACAATAGCTCTTATATTGATCACTTTCCTAAACAACATAGAAATACCAGATTATCAGCCTTTTCTTTGTCACATTTATCAAAAGAATAATTATTTCTCATAAATTAAATTAAAGAATTACAGACGTTTCCATAGTAAATTAGTTTTTTTTCGAAAATGTTTTCTTTGTGACAAATTGTTCCATTTCAAGTCCTCTTATAAGAATCATAGTAAGGCAAAATTCAAAAAACTCTAAAGCATGAATCATCCAACCTAGAGGGGGTCATATTTAAGTTTGCTAATAGTTGAAATTATACTATACTTTGTATATACATTTCCTCCATTTTTTTTATTGCAACTTGCAGATAAGAGTTCTGACGATGAGTGTCAGAGCCACGTGAAACCAGGTGGTAATATATATGTCTTGTGAAGTAAAAACTGCAATTTCGCCTTTATAGCCATTTAAAATTTTACAATAACTTCTATTTCAAACAGTAATCATTCAAAAAATAAATAAAATGGAAATAATTGTTCTGCATAATTGTACAGCATAATTTGACTATACATACATGAAACATGTTTTAAAACACATTTAAATGTAGTATTGCCAAAAACCGCGCTTATTTAAGCGTAAAATATGATTGGTAATATTAAATAAATGAGTGACAAACTTAGACTACATTATAATAACAAACTTACGACAAGTCTTTATGTTCAGTCTCAGATGGACTGCTGTCCGTTAAACTCCTATCAGTCGACTCTCCAGTTTTTAAATTACTACTATCGAAAAGGACACAAGCTGATTCTTCTGTCAAGCTACTAGTCATTGAGGAACTAGTACCAATACCACCGCTCTTGTCTTTATTTTTCTTCTTCATAATACTACGTCTACGTCTCTTTTTCTTACCAGTCTTTCCAACAGATGATTCGGTACTTTGATCATCCAGTTTGAAAGTTTGCGGTTGAGATATAGGCTTAGCAATATCTGTTTTAGCGGGCGTTCCCTATATATTAAGAAGGTTTTGTGAGATAATTTTTAGAAAGGAAGGTAGTTAAATAACGCTTTCACAATTTCAAATATTATTCAATACATAGAAATAATAATAATAGAGATCATTGTTTACACCAGTAAACAGGTACTGCAGGTTCTTCGAACCTTTAGACTCTGTTGACCAGAGGCATAAATTGAAAGCGTTCAGTGCCGAAAGGACCAGACATTTAAATTATAAATAAAATTAGATCCAGCCTTCCATTCATAAATGCCCAGAAGCATGCCATGGGCGCCTACAGATATTTTTGCAAGCACAGGAGGAGGGGGGAGAGAATACATTGGGTAAATAGTTTATTACGACAATAAAAATGGACTTATAATTAATTACCTGTAATACAATATGTAAATTAGTGTCAGATTTCTGATGAAGACCGCTTGGCGCATTCATCTCATCTTGCGGTAAATTAGTTGAATCCAATTCCATTTTAAAAATAGTCTCCGAACTATTCGCATCTTGATCGTTGCCGGTTCTCTGACCGAACGCATTCTCTTGTTCCATAGTAAGTAACTCGTCCTGTGACGACGTCCTCTCTAAGGTAAAATGAGAATGCGATGAGACATCTTCGAGTGACGCATCGGTAACTTCAATATTGCCCAGGGTGATTTGGCGCTTGAGAAATTCACGACCGCGACTACTTGCCGTTGTATTATTATCGGCCGTATTACGCCGTTTAGTATAATCATTTACTTCATTTAGAACAGTGTCGAATGCTTTTAATTTTAAAACGTTGCCATTCGTGCTATCGCCCAAGTCTAAGCTATTTCTTCGACGGCCCTATATACAAAAACAACTATTGTAATAACAAGAAATTTAAATGATATTGAATTTAGCACAACATAATTTTAGACTTTAAAATGCTGAATTATAAAGTAGTGAAATACTTCAAGTATTAATGGATTGTTTCACTCGCATGAGCTAATTGAATTAAAATAATTCATATTTAGTAATTTTAAAGGAGTGTGGTTTTATTTATAACTGAATAATGTCAAATATGTTGAATATTGGAAAATATATACAGAATGGATTATAGGAGATAAAGGGTAATTACGAAGATAAGCAGCGAAACGTATAAGGAGTTAATGGGGAGTCGAGCGAGAGTCGCAATAGATGATTCACAGTCGCAATAGAAGCAAATCCCTGGGGATGCCATAAAGGATAGTCGCCAAAAAGCGAAAACCACGAGAACCTGCACTAGAACCCTTAGAAGTAGAGAAGATACTGCAAGAACTATTCCCTAAGCACGACGAACTCCAAATCAAGAAATCGCAGATCCCTGAAATTAACCAGGAGGAACTACGCAGGGCAACCAAGGGACTAATCAACGGCAAGGCTCCGGAACCGGACGGGATTGCAAAAGTCGCGGTGCTAGTACTTATCCCAAAGCAAAAAGTAAGGGAAGTTACATCAACATCGTTTAGGCCCATATGTATACTCCACACACTAAGCAAAATATTATAAAGGTTATTAGCACACTTGGAAGGCTCTCCAGCAGGAAATTTGGCTTTCGCAAAGGCAAATCGACTATCAACGTGCTACTTAAAGTACGCGAAATAGCCGAACCCTCAAATCAAGAAACCAGGAGAACGCACCATGTGTGCTGCGTCGCCATAATGTTAGATGTATACAACGCTTTTAACTCCGCGCCCTAGAGATGTATTTTCGAATCACTGAGGCTCAAAAATTTCCCTAAATATCTGCAGAAAATAGTACGTACGAGATTACTTCAGACCCGATACCTCGTGTACGACGCCAATGGAAAACAATCCAAAATAAAACTTTCAAAAGGTGTTCCGCCAAGAGTCAGTCATTGGACCCACCGTACGATGGACTGCTAGAAATAAGGCTACCACATGGAGCGACCAATATAGGATTTGCAGATGATGTGGATGTGATTGACAGCGCAAAAGAGTCAACGGCAAAAGAGTCAACTGAAGAACCTCATTAAGTCTGGCTCCGGAAAAAAACCCAATCCATTTTGTTCGTTGGCTGTAGGAAAATAGAAATACCTACACTCTTTGTCGAGGATCATGTGGTTAACTTCAAACAGAAAGTGAAATACCTTGGCGTTGATCTCCATCGTAGTCTGAAGTTCACTGGTCACGTAAAAGCAGTGGCGGAAACAGCAACCGCACGAGCATCAGCCATACTACGACTTATGCCAAGAGTCGGAGAACCCAGCACCTCGAAAAGGAAGCTCTTGTGCTCGGTAGTGCAGTCAACGTTGTTATATTCCGCGCCAGTACAGGCGAAAGGAATGGAAGTCGGTAAGACAAAGAGGCTGCTACAGAAAGCACAACGAGTCTGGCTCTTAGCAATAACTGGTGCCTATTGGACTACCTCCAACGACGCTCTCAGTGTCCTTTCAGGCATCCCCCCCCCCCACCTGATTGATCTCCTTGTGCACGAAAGAGAAGAGTGCCGTAGACTTAAGACAGATCAAGTGACCGTCAGAAACAAGACACTTGCAAGTGGCAGAATAAATGGACACTTTCAGAACGTAGTAGATGGAAAAAAATCAAAATAAAAGCTTAGATTTCAAGAAGCCATGTCGAGGTAAATTTCTGGAGTACCCAGTGCTTGACTGGCCACGGGTGTTTTCTTTTATTTCTAGTCTGTATTGGAAGGATGGAATCCCGTGAATGGGAACATTGCGAACAAACAAACGACGACGCCGACCACACTCTGTTCGTTTGCAGCGCCAGGGAGTAGGAGTGCATGGATCTAGAACGGAAGTTCCAAAGAAAAATTAATTCCTCTAACATAATTTCAGTTATGTTAGAATCACCAGAAAAATGGTAGCTAATCTCCAACTTCATGGCGGACATAATGTAAACGCAGCAGGAAATTGATCTAAGAAGAAGACGCGTTTAAGTAAAGCGCTAAATGGATAAACTTAAGGAGCTCCAAGAGCCATTCGGACTCAAGATGAATAGGAGAACAGATGGTTTGAACCCCTAATCCACGAAGTAATTGTGATGGGACGAGGGAATAGGACAAGATACCTGAACGGGGACTGTCATGACTAAATGGGTGAACAGAATCGTGGTAGCTTCCGGTGTCGCATGGGTCACTTGCGATGATGGTGCACCCACAAAAAAAAGTAATTCGAAGACGGAGGCTTGCTTATGGGGCATTAGGATGAATTACTTAGGTAAATATAGATTTATTATTATATAGCTGACTTTTAATTATAGTTTAATTGTAAGTATGCCAACCTCGGATCCCAGTAGAACCCCGCATACGTCTAGGGGTGGGGTCTGACAATAACAAAACATGCTTTTTAACATAGATACCTGAGCAGCGTAAAGTTCCTCAAATTGTGAAACAGGAATTGGCGATGTAGCCAAATGTTCAGGAATTTCTTCATTGTCGGAATCGTTAACTTCTTCAACAAAAAATGCCTCGCCACTTTCTCCCAATTTCATATGAATATCTCTAGGTTCTCCATTTATTTCTATATCAACCTAAAACAGAATTCAAAATATTTAATGTGACATAATGTTTTTATTTTTTTCTTATTTTATTTTTGTTATATTTATTTATAGTCGACATATTTGCGAAATAAAAGGAACGATAATAAAAGAAAGAGAAGAAGGATCTGCGGATTCGCATCCCACCGGGAGGAAGCCAGATGTTTAAGAAATAACAACCTCAATATGTTGTGATACAGGAAAGATTAACACAGGAAAGAATAGGAACAGGAATTAACATAAATCCCTACATCTAGAACATTATGAGTTTTAGTAAAAAAATGACTACCGAACATTTAGTGGAAGACATTGATAAACCCAAAAACAAAAAGATGACCTAATACTCTATCAAGGTTGAACCTCCTCCACCGTTCTATTCAAGTCTTTGTTCGAGCTATAGATAGCCAGGTCATCCGTATACATGCTGCGAATTTTTTTTTGTAGAATTTCTATGACGATCATGTATATAAATATTAAGAATTGAACCCTGCAGAAGACCTCTCCAAACCATTCTTAAAAATTCCAAACGAAACCATTCAACATGCTTGACAAATTTGATGTGAGGGATTTAGTTTCTCAATAGATTCCGCATCTGTTGAAAAAGTGCAATGGCATTCACTTAGAGATGAATGCCTAACACCAAAATGAAATGGGACTTACACATGGGCGCGAACAAGAAAGATTTTAGAATAGAGGCCTCGACAAAACGCGTTCCAAAACAGAGGTGGTCCACTAGTACGATGATAGAAAGAAGATGACGCCGAAAAGGATGATACTAGTAAAGGTTGGGGAAAAATTGAAGGAACCTATGGAAGGCCTCTGTACAGTAGTGACAGAGCCGCTGCGTGGATAAAAGGCGCCTTTGTGCAAATGAAATTTTAGCGCCCATTTCCATGATAACGAATTTGTAAATTACAAGAAAATTAATTCTAATTCAAAAAATTTTTGATTTAGTTAGGTTAGAAATTCTATATCATTCGTTTGCCTATATCTAAAATATGAAAGAGAGATTCATCCAGAGGTGATCATCCTGTTATATAGAGGGGAGGGTTCTACTTAAAATATATTTGCACTCGCTGTTGGGGGAAATGGTAGTGGGGAAATAAAGGCTACCGTATCATATGTATAACATCTACGCAGAGAGTGGCTCTATCGTATAAACCAGAAAAGAAAGAGAAATATAGTTCTGTTCTGTTTTAATTTGGTCAATGCGTTGAGTTAACAAATTATTATTATATAGAATCCTCTTACTCTTCACTACACTCAGCACAGGGAGAGATATCGGATGTCTCATGGTACCTTGGATTTAACACATAAATATTATAGAAATTAACGTGGCGACATGGTGCCCCTTTGATGAAGCGTCCATGTGAGGAGCACAATCTGTACACCTGCATGCAGCGGCCCTGAGTAGTGAACATGAATGATGTCCATGAGTGATGTTTTATCGAGTCAGTGTTTGAGCGGTCGATATTAACTCTATTAGTCTTGCTATTAATTCTAAAATGAAAGGAATTCTGATTCCAACGATTTAAAAAAAAAGTGACTCTGCTTTATCACTATTTCGCATATATTATTATTTTTTCCGATTTAAATGGTATTTAAATTGATGTAAATGATTTAACTTAGACAAACATAGCAATTTACCTATTCCCAAAGAAGTTATTATGTATGTAAATTTTCTTACGTTCTATTAAATTATATATTATGATTGTTATTGTATATTTATCATATTGGCGTATAAATAATTTACATATACAGGTAACGTTAATTGAATTCGTTATAGTGGCGTTATCGTGCTTTTGGTGTTGGACGCCGGGACAACCTCTCCTCTGGAACTTGAAATCCTGTCACTGATTTACTAGTTAAAGTAGTATTCTTACCTCCAAATACCACTTGGGTTTAACAGCCCATGGCACAAGGCGCAATAGCAGCATTCTAGGCCTATTATTTAAGAAAAACGAAGCCCCAACTTATTGAAGAAGTTTCTTCAAGGTGATAAAAATGTAATGTTGGTGAGAACAATTTAATGTTATGAAAGCTATCATCGACGAAGCGTGGAATGAAATTACCCAATTGTGTATGAAGGGTGTTTGGAAGAAGTAGTTTTAAGAGAAATTAACATCAATTATGAAAATGATATTCAAAATATCATTGAGAGAAAAAAAAGGAGATGGTGGTAAAATTAAATAAACTGAGATGAGAAGGAATGAATAGTATAGAAGAGGTGACCACGGTGGTCGAAAGGATGCTTGAGAGGAGGAGAAAAGAGAAATTAGAAAGAAGTAGTAAGGAGGACTATAAGGTCGTGGATGTGGAATAAATAAAGAAGAAAAGGAAGGTGAGGGATACATTGAGAAAAGTGAGGAGATTGAGAAGAGTATTATATTGCTAGGAATGAGTGGAAGATAGAGGAAAATAAGGAAAACGATAAGAGAAAAACTGAGGAGGCAATAAGTAAAATTAATAGTGAAAGGGAAGTTTGGAGATATATGAGAAGAAGGGGAATTATAGGAGAAAAAAAAAACGAGGTGTGGTAAAAGCCTAAGTGAATGGAAAAAGAAGTGTAAGAAGGAATGGTTTGTAGGGTAAAGTTGTGTGTGTGTGTGTGTGAGAGAGAGAGAGAGAGAGAGAGAGGGGGGGGGGGGGGGTAATAAGGGAAAAAAAAAGGCGATTAAAGAGGATGGATGTGTGTGAGGTGGAAAAAATAAGTGTGTATGAGGTAAAGAGGGAGATAAAGAGGATGAAAAAGGGAGGCGCAGTTGGACCGTATAGGATGCCAATAGATATGGGGGAATGTCTGAATGAGAATGGGATGAAGTCGTAGGTAGGGGGGGGGTGAATTAAATATAAGGAGAAGAGAGAGTGTCAGAGGAATGGAAAAAAATTGTTCCAGTATATAAGAGGGGTAGTAGAATGGAAGTTAGTTATAGGGGAGTAACGATAATGGATGGCTTATATAGGCTGTATGCGAAGATCTTGAATAGGACATTGGAAGATGTAGTTAAGGTAGGATAATGGAATTCTATTTTATACACAGAGCGGGTTCGTAAGGGGTAAAGCGACGGCAGACAATATTGTTACCCTGAATTACGTGATAAATGAAGAGGATCGAAAAGACTGATGATGTATCTGCTATTTGTAGATCTGAAAACAGCATTTGATATGGTAGTGAGAGAGAAATTGTGGAAGAGAATGGAGAATGTAGGTATTTCTAGAGGGATAGTGAGAATGATAAAGGGAATGTATGAGGGGAGAAAAGTAAGGGAAAGAATGAATGGGTAGGTATCGGAATGGTTTGAGACACAAAGAGGAGTAAGGCAAGGATAGCCACTAGCTTGTCTGTCCAATATTTACATATCGAATTTAGAAAGAGGTTCTGATGAAGGGACAAACAGGTGGGAAAGTTAAAGATGTAGTCTCTTTCCTATGCAGATGATAATTGTGTGTATGGTAAGTAGCGAAGTAGCTAAAATTATATTATTTAATCCCCCGTTGATTGCGAACTTTCGCTCATGGCGACCTGCTCTGGTACGTATCCTTTGCAATCACCCCCCCCCCCCCCCCCCCCCCCGCCCCCCCCTCTTTCTCGCACCACCTCCAGCGCGGGGCCGCATCCCGCAGTGACGGCGTGGAGCGCGTTGCTGTTGGGC
>WYDF02309590.1:0-15055 GCA_009867245.2 Adranes taylori | reverse complement strand
AGGGTGTTTTTTGTTTTCTAAACTTTCGGATCGATTTACTTGAGACCGGTTATTGTACTACATTAAATATCTCGGCTACTATGAATGTTGAAAAAATAAAACTTGTGGAACAAGTGTAAGACCCAGTGACCTCAATTTTACGCAAAGCGGGCACGAAGAAAGAATGACTCAAAAGCTGTAGTGGGGAAAAATTACGTCAAAAACGGCAGCGGACCACGCCAAAGCGGATAAATTTATAAGACGAAGGCAGTCTGGCGTGCTTCGCTCACCAGATAGCTCTTTTAGAAATTAGTCGAAAAGAGAGTCAAGAGGACCATCTCAAACCGGACAGCGCAGCTATCCGCGCCGTAGTAAATACGGGGAAAATGTCAGTCAAGAGCGGCTGTAGGCCGCCGCTAAGCGGTCAGCAAAGCTGTCCGCGCCGTAGGCAAATATGGGGACCGGGGGATTCATGGGTAGGCGATTTATAAGTTAGAGTAATGTTGTGTAGTTTACCCTAAACAGTATTGTGCTGATTGAATTTAATCTGATTGATTTTGATTGTGTCAAAACTAAAAGGTTCAAGGGTTGTTTTATGCAAGATGTAACAAAACCTAGGACTTCCAGTAGATGAAAGATGCGTTCGCAATCACGTCCATGAATTTTTCACATTAGTCTTGAAATTTGAAGTTTTGAACACTATTTTCAGCAATTTCACGAATTTGTAATGTTCTACAAATTAAGCACAGATTTATTACTTTATTTTTCACCCTTCACACTTAGTGGCTACAATTATTGAAGACATTTCTAATCTGACTGCCTACAGTTATTGAAGGCACTTCTAGACTAGATTGGATTTCGTCTGAACGAAACTTTCTATTACAAACAACACTATTATGGCTTTACGTGATTCTATCTCAGGATAACGTCGCGGACTTAAGAAGCACAAATTTATAGACGTTTTATTGGGCAAAAAAAAACTCAAGAAAGTTTTTAACTGTTCAGTAGTTAGTCGAGTGACGATTTATTGCATATATAAATGAGCAATAGACATTTTTGTACATACACAACGCTGATATTTCGGAAACAAAATAACAAAACAAAAGGAATCTAATTGTGTTTTGTTTATTTGGTTATATTTGACTGATATTAAGTTTTAGGAAGTTCCATAATTTACTTAATAATAGATGTATCATGTCTGTTTTACAAAGTATGGACCACTTTTCTAATTGGGCCGCGACAGCTTAAAATTAGAATAGCAAAATGTAGATGATATTAACTTTTATTGAATCACTAGCTAAACCCGGCGACGCTTCGCTGTGGCTTAGTCTGATATGAAATAAACTTCAACTGATATGAAATGGCCAGCGACATGGTCTAATTGCAGCGGACAGCGTCATAGCCTAATTGCCTCGGTTAGCAATATAGCTTATATAAAACCACGCGCGTATTCGGATGCAACATTGTATCAAAATTTCAAGAATATGTGTTCCCGTATTCCCCTGTTCCCGCATTAAGTATATACAAGCACGTGTGTATTTAAATGCAACTTTATTTCAAAATTGTTTTCCTTATTCCCATACTGCCGTTTTCCCGAGTTAGCCATATATCATTCCAGACTTTTCTGTAGGCTTTTTTACGATATACGATTCTGTAGAATATTATTTCGATGAATCTCATAAAGTGTAGCCAGCGTTAACAATGTAAGCGCCCGAAAATAAGTTTTTGACGACTTGATTACAAACGATCGACTTTTCTCTACTTTCCATAAATAAAATGTGCATGTATTATACGTATAAACCTTCCGGAAGAAATTCTTTAAATGACAGTGAAAACCATATCAAAATCCGTTGCGTAGTTTAGAAGAACTAAGCACACAAACAGACAGACAGATAGATAGGCAAACAACCTGACAAGCGCGGATAGCGACTTTATTTTATATTATTTAGCATTTCATCATGATTGCTAATTTGGATCCACTGGTAGCTGTATGCGTTTTCAATTTCATTGTTTTGTTTTCCGGTTTTACGTAATTATTTGTTGACTTGTTTTATCGTCCAGGGAGACTGAAAGCAGTCAAGAGTATACCTTTTATCTGGTGTTTAATCTGGCGATCCAACACTATGTCTCATTCTTGGTTGTCCTTCTAATATCAATTTAGTTCATTGGTTTTCATTGGTATGGGAGCTGTTTTGATAACTTCATTAGTGGGAAATGGGGCATAGAGCGGATTTTCTTGCACACTGGCAACCCTATTGTTCCTAGGCTTCTGCATATGTTTCCATATTGATCACTGTGACCTTGAACTGTATGGGGTTTCTGGAACACTCTACCATAAGAAATACATTGGATCTAAAACCGACTTCCAAAATAGTTCAAATCAACTTCGAAAAATCCCGGGTGAACTACGATTGAAATGAAAAAAATTGTTCAAAAAATTATTAATAAATTGAATCTATGTATGTGCATTGCTTATAAGAGATTGTATATTCCCTTGTATATTGGCGACATCTGCAGAGCGATAATTTGGATCAACATTTGAGGTTATGTAATGCTGGCGCATTGAATGTTTATAAACAAAACTTTATGTCTCGGTGTTACTTTTAGCACACTGGCAACCCTAATGCAAATGAAAAAAGAATCGACAAAACAATTAATAAATTGAATATATATGTATGCATTATTGATACTTGCGAACGAAACTTCGCGAAATTTTAATGCAATGTAATCTTGGTGCGAATTATTTTAGAGGTTATATAATAATGCCTGGTCAAATTTAAACGCGATCTTCTACGTGTAAACATAGAACAAGGACGCTTCATCGACAGCGTCGTATTCGATCGTATATCTTCGTTCCAGTGATAAAGCAATTTAATTTTGATGAAAATGCGAGGGCATAAATATGTATACTCATGTTTCCGTTATACTCGATTCCATGTCGAGGTACACTTGTAATTTCAATGCAATGTTATATTACACTTCAATATAGCTAAAATTGCATTATTATGATCAATTTGAATTACATTAACGTTTCTATATATCAATATTTAGAATTTAAATTTAACGATGTTTTGATATATGAATACACCTTCAGTGCAAATTTTGTTGAGAAATATACTGAGCATTTGGTTGTATATATATATATATATATATATATATATATGCTGCATATTGTTGTTGTTGTAATAAGTATATGCTACAAACAGTTGATGCTGAAAATTCTGAGTATCCATTCTCTATATATTTAAAGCGAAATGTAAGTACGCACTGTCAGAACTTTAATATTTCCAAATACAGTATTGTATATACTACAGAAAACATATATTGTATCTTTATAGATGACTAGCAAGTCCCATCGCAATTTCGCGATATTTGTAAATATCAAGGTATATAAAATCGACGTACTAACGACAGCCAAATTGCAACTTCCTAAATTAATTGGTTTCTGAAATACGGTTATTTGAATATTTGCTCAATAAGACTCTCTTTTACCCTTTCAAGAGCTAAAAATCAAAATTTCGTCTTACACCTATCTAATAAATTTTACCGAAGAATATTCTTGGTAAGTTTCAACCTTCTAAGCTAATTGGTGTCAGAGATAGGATTATTTTGATTCTTGTTTTACAGACCCCCGCTTTTAACCCTTCAAAAGCAGAAGATCTAAATTTCATCTTACACGTGCGTAATGGATTTTAACGAAGAATATACTTGTTAAACTCGCTTTTGGGGTCTATCATAAATAGTTTGTTGTCATTTGAAAATTCAAGATGGCGGCTGATAACGTATTTATGGTCTGGGGTTTTAGCGCGATATTTGCGCACCAGGGGAATTCTCGATTTGATTTTTGATAAATGTAACTAGATTGAAAAAGTAACTAGTTTTAAACAAAACTAATTACATTTGTAACTAAAGGTGGGTTCACACTTGCAGTTTAAATAAGTATAAGCTACCCCCTCTGAGTAGTCTAGCCTGCCTGTCTAGCCCTGTCCTAATCGTTGTGACTTGACCGATTTGAAACAAAAGGCTCTTCCGATTTTAGTTAAATGAAAATTTATTTACAATATAATTTATTTACAATAAAGCAATAAATCCAATAAATAACTGAATGCATATTTATTTTATAAATTTAAATAACATACAGATATTAAATGTAGCTAATAAAAATTTAAACAATGTTTAGAACTTATAGAAATATAATATAAAATGTTTATAAATAAATAATATACAAAATGATAAATTTTAAATAATTTGAACTAGTAAATGAGATTAAATAACAATACTGTGTAACAAGAAATTTAATATCGTTTAATAAAGCATGATAAATAGGAGCTAATGTTTAAAAATATATTCTAGGTAAACAATAAAAAATAGGTCAATGGATAAAAAAACTATTGCGAATAAGTATACAGTAATTAAAACTTTAATAACAATATATGATAAATACAAACTGATGTTTAAAATTATAGGTAAAACAACAGAAAACTACAGATTGAAATAGTGAAAAATATATAAAATTTACCCACACTAGTTGTCAATGAAAAATGGAAAAAGAGATAAAAACTTAGAAAGCTTAACTGTACTCACACACGCGTACTCATTCGTTGTCTTCAGATGGGAGAGAAGGTATGGTATAGTGTCCTCAAGCCAAGGTGGTTACACCATTGTTGCAACGGTGACAGGGTCAATTTGTTTTGTTGTTGGGTGAAGATATCATGGTTTATCGATCTAAAATTTAATTGGGACTTATAAAAGAGAGTAGGGCCGAATAAACATCTTCGAGAATCATCAGCCTTAAACATTTTCTATACGCCCGATTTCTTAACGCTTTTGACTCGTTTCATCAAAGACGCCAATGAATTCATATAAATGCTTATCGCCATACTCATCCTTTATAAAACCGGACACTGCTTTATTTTGGAGAGGAAACTGATAGGAATTCGATGGAGAATCTTTCTAGTTATAATTTTAGGTCTTTATGTAGATTATTGATAATTATTTGGAGGATAAAGGAATCAGTATCCATATAACAAATTACACAATCGGTTTTAAATATTTATACAAAAGTCGTACAGTAACCATTTCGATAAGTCCATTACATCAAACCCAACATGGATTGGTTTATCGTAGACAAGATTGCGAGATTGTAAATGGAAGGCAGAAAGCGTTTCCGAAGAAATGGATATATCATAGAAATAAATCTTTGCAATCAAGCTGCGAGCTCCTTTATGATTTCCTATATCATCCCAGTTGGTTACAGAGCGAATATCCTTGCGGTTGTCTATGTTTTCCATAGATTTTCTATAGAGTTTTGAAATCTCTGGCTGTTCGAGCAGAAGTTCCATGACTCATTAAAAATGTGAGATGGAAGACCTAACCTAACTCTTTTACAAACAAGACTAGCTGTGTGTATGTTTATGGAGATTTATTACGTTCATCCGTTGGCAAACTTAAAACAACAAAAACTCATCCACGGATAATTACACCACCTATTTTAATAATAACGTAACCTCGTCAGTATTAACTCATATGCAACTAACTAAATGCAGGAATATTAAAATCTTCATCAAAATTATGAAAGTTTCTGCTTCCATATAATACAATAATTTCACTTGGGAAATTATAACTTACGATTGACTGACATAGACAAAATAACAAAACTAAACAACAGGTATAACAGTTATGTTGTACTTTAATTAATTTTGAGATTATACGAGGTTAAAAATAAATAAAACTACACAGATTGAGTGTTTTCTATACTCAGTTACCCATCAGTTAATTAGAATAGACATGCTTAGTTGTCATGGGGCAACAATGGGCTGGTTTGCACCGGTTTTCCCCTCCCTTAAATATTCCACTGACTGGTTTTAAAAATGCTATCTAACTAAATGTTTACGGGCACCTAATATTTACTCCCTTCTACCCAGTACTTTCGGTAATATAAAAAAGAGAATAACAAAAGAGAGAAAGGATATATTAAAAGTAAAGGCGTGAACAATGAGTCCATGAGGTGTCCATGCTAATTGATATGTCTCAAGTATGAACTAATGTAAATCAACAATACCAAAGAGATAATTTTGTTTTATGTAGTACTAGCTAAACCCGGCCACGCTTCGCTGTCGTTCACTCTGATATGAAATGAACCTTAGTCTGATATGAGTTGCCGTATTCCCGTGTTCACACATTACGGCCGCGGCTTTGCCGCCGCCAGCGAAATCCCCTAACAAAATTTCAAGAATCTGTGTTCCCGTAATCGCGCATTCCCTTATACTTATATTCCCGTATTCCAGTATTCCCGTAACCCATATACCCGTATTACCGTATTCCCGTTCTCCAATCTACTCCAAACTGTATAGGATCACACGCTATACTATGTTAAAGTTTTCCTGCTAATTGAATCGAAATCGGTTGAACGGTATAGAAGCCCAATCATAACATATATACATCCTCTTTTATATATATATAGATTAAAAACTACTATCAATACATGTTTCTTGTCAAATTATACAAATGGTTGATTATCTACACTATTGTCTCTATGTTATGTCCTTATGTTATAGGGACAAATATCAAGTAGTCTTGCCAAGTTTTTGGTTTTTGGAAATTGAGATCTTCTTCAGCAAGGGTTATATCGAAAAATCATTACAGATTTTTTTTTCATACAGATTTTTTTTTCAATATCTTATTTGCTATACAGCTGAAAGCAAAATGAGTGATTAGCAATATTGCTGGTGGCAAAATTTGCTAAAACTTTTATATGTAGATTAAATCTTGCCAAGTCTGTTTTGTCAAGTCTATCTATCCATAAGGAAACATTGCGGAGGCTGTATCTTTGCTCCAGTATAAAATTTCAAAAAACCAATAAAAAATTTCACAGAAACCTTCCCGGGAGTGTACTCAACAAATTCCTAAAGTTTCATGTCGCTCGGATGAATGGTGTAGTCAGGCATAAAGGACATACATACATACAAACATACATTGATTTTTATATATATATAGATATAGTGAAACGTTTGATTTCCAGTATATAGAAAAGGTGATCGACTGGGTCACGAAATTTTTAATGTTTTAGCGACCCATGACATTTTCTACACCAAGTTTTAGCAATACAATAACAATTTTCTGCGTAGAAACTATTTATTCTCAAAAATTATCAAATCAAAAACTTCAGGCCATCAATGAAATACTGATATTTTATCACACACAATACGCTAACTAAAACTTTATAATGCATAAATATAGAGAAAATGCCTTTCCACGCATATATCTCTCTAAATGCAATCGTAGAAAACTTAGTTTTCTACGAAAAAAAAAAACTAATCCCGGAATTTTCCAGATTTATTTATCGGATAGAGGGAAGCTAAATAAAATAGAACTTCGCCGCCAGACAAGATGAACGAACAAAACGTCCACCCCTAAAAACAACTCTCTCTCTCTCCTCCCAAATAGCACAATTCTTTCGTTTAGTTCGTCATGACATCCCTGATACACACATGTTTGTGTATTCGAAGTTCATTCTACTAGGAATTCCGCACTTTTTCACAGAGAATTCGGAGTTCTGTTGCCACATTGTCTAATTTATTGCTCTTATGCTATGTTTTCAAATTGTGGTAGTTAAGAGATTTAATAATAAAATAAGAATTAGGTTTTCTTCATACACATTATTAACAATTGTACAACATGTCTACATTAAAAAATGCTCTTATGTTACTTAGAGAAATTGTATATTTATTTTCTTATCAGCGGAAAGCTAAATTGTATTCGTGTCAATATTTATTTTAATAGAATATATTTCAATCAATTTTCTTTTACTCAACTTGTTCATTTGTCAAAATAATAAATAATTTATTTGTGAAATCAAGTATTAAAACAAACCAGTGGTTTTATTTTTATTTGAATTGTGTTACGCAGTGAGTTTATCTAAAACCAGCGACTGGACTTGCTTCTCTAAAGCTGCTTCACATTTTTAAATAGGCAGGGGATCTCATTCAATTTTTTTCAACACTAACAGGTTGTCTCTCTTACGCAAGTATGTTTGCTTGTCTCAACTTAACAAAATATATTGCGAATGATTTAAGAAATTCAAAAATGCCAATAAAATTATAATTCGTCCAACGGTATAAATGATGCTTCAACAAAATAAGAAAACGAAGTAATATTTAATTAATAAAAATGGCGTTCATGCTTTATCAAATCAGTTTACAAATAATCATAAAATTATTCTACTTAGGTTTATGTTGATCCTAGCTTCACAAATTTAATTTATAATTACACAACTATATCTCAATAAATAAACCTGTTGCAGATATTTATTAAACATTTTAATTTATTCATGATTTAATTTGGAATTACTTATAATTTATGATTTTACTTTCGAAACTCCGACCGACAAAGGTTTAGCTTTAGACAAACAAAATCTCCTTTTTGTGAGACGTGTGTAGCTTTTATTCATTTCTTTGGCCAGCTAATATCCTAACACGATCCCTATCGATAACACTTACTACGTACTACTTTACACCTTCTTATGGTAAATTGCATTCATCTAATGTATTCTCACTTAATTACCTGTCTTAAACTTAATTAATTATTTTTGACCGTAATGGATTCACTAGTACGGTATTGCACAGTACGCTTTCACTTGGTTGATTACCTGCACATTATTGATTGATTGATTACACCAATCAGGTCTATTCTCACTGATAACAGCACGATGCTGTCTATTAATTAGCACCAATCAACTACGATCTCCATTGCTACTCGTAAGCAGTATAATGCTGTAAATATTTGTTCCAACTTGCATAAGTTAACTTAAATCAGTATTTTGTATATGGGGTCGACTATGACCCCAAAATAGTTTTCTTCAATTTTCGCAATTGTGAATAACATGTTCCAAATTATTACCTAGATAAAATGCGAAATAAATTGATTATAATCTGGCAACGCTGTTTATGCATAACTATATACTTGGACTATTATCAAACGCACACATATACTACATTGTACTTTTCGGAAGTTTGAACATACAATACTAAATTGTGTTTGTTGCCAAAGCAGAATGAAATTGGAACAAAATACATGACACTTCTTTATATATATTTCCAAAAATGCTAGAATACATAAACCACTTGTATTTGTTGTATGTACTAAGTAAAACATGAATTTGAAATGGAAATGATTAATTTCATGACAACTATATTCTATAGACTGTTATTATGTTATTATTATAGAAATGAGAAAGTAAAGTACTTTATTACACGTACTTTTTCTAATCTATTGGCCGACAACATCCTCTATCCTATTACCACAGACGAGGACTTCGAAACCTTAAAAGTCGGCAAAACGCTGCTTCTGGAAATGATATCCTGCTCCTGGATTTCCTAACATGTCGATTGCTCAGAAACATTCTCCAAGAAACCATCCAACCACTTTCCAATATGTATAGTAAATGTCTTTTATTAGGATATTTTCCCAATCTTTGGAAGGCTGCAAGTACCATTATGATACCTAAACCTAATAAAGATCTGAGCTGCGTCTCATCTTACCGGCAGATTACGCTCCTCAATGTGCTGGGTAAGATTTTTGATAGGATAGTGACTTGCCATTTGGTGAGCATGTTCGAATCAAACCACATTATCTCTGACAACCAATTTGGATTCAGAGCATCATACTCTACATATGACCCACTCATTAAATTCCAAACTGATATAACCCGTTCACTAAACAGTAGTGATTGTCACTGTTCTTTAGCAGTTTTCGTGGACATATCCCAGGCTTTCGTTTGGCACGCTCTGGTATAAGTCTGGCAGATGGAAATTATCTGCTCCATTCCATGACTCTTCAGCTGATCAATCCTACCTCTCTAACCGCTCTACTCGCATCAAAGTAGGAAACGAATTATCTAGAGAAATTCATACTCTAGCCAATGTTCTATAATGCTCCGTGCGTCTCTACTCTACATTGCTGCCTAAACCTCAAACTCAAGGCTGTCACAGTGCTATATGCCAAAATCACTTAGCCACAAAATCACTTACAAAGAGAATAAAAAAGAGAGAAAGGATGTATTAAAAGTAAAGGCGTGAACAACGAGTCCCTGAGGTGCCCATGCTAATTGATATGTCTCAAGTATGAACAAATTTAAATCAACAATACTAAAGAGATAATCTTTGTTTTATGTAGTATATAGTGAAACGTTTGATTTCCAGTATATAGAAAAGGTGATCGACTGGGTCATCAAGTTTTTAATGTTTTAGCGACCCATCACTTTTTCTACACCAAGTTTTAGCAATACAATAACAATTTTCTGCGTAGAAAGTATTTATTATAGTTAGAAATGGCGCGTAACACCAAATCCTGCCAAAACTCAAACTATTCTAATCAAGCACCCCTATTACAGAAAAAATTAACTTACAACAAATAATACGTACCTAGGCATAATATTCAGCAAGCCCTTAACTGGAAAAGCTACCTTAGCCAGAGTTAGAAACCGAGCTAATTTAATTTCAGCCCTCAGAGGACAACTGAGAGGCTGTGACATCAAAACACTCAACCATAGCTACAAAACCTATTATCGAGTACAGAGCAATCGTATACTCTTCCGTCACAAATTCATAAGTTAACAACTTATGAGCGTGTGATCCTTAAAAAAAATCACAAACTCCATTATAAGTTTCCAAGCTAATCTGTCGCTAATCTGTTTGAACATTGCGCGGCCACTCCTTTCAGTGACAGATTGAAAACACTTCAATCTAAATATACACTTAGACGCTTGCAAGAAAACAACCCGATAGCCTAAAACACTCTGAAGTCCACCCAAAAGTGAGATCGTAAGCTGCGTAGAAGACTGTCTAGCTGCCCACCAGCCAGAATTTGTCAGTCAATGCAAGATCTTCCAGAAGACTCTAGGATATCTTCGATATAACTCGATTATCCTTTCGTTATAATACTACCCCAGCACTAGCAACCAGGATTGCTTGCGTTGCTTTTGTTGATGGTTTGTCCTTTTCCTCTGTGGAATCATTGTCAAAATATGGTTCAGCTGGAGATGGGCTATCAGGGGCATTTAGCGTTTCTGTTGAGTAGTTTTTGGCTTCTTGACTGCTTTCAGATATTTTTTGCTGTGTATTAAGATCTTCGCTATTTACATTGACATCTTCACATGTCAATTTCTGTAGCTTTGTAAACTATATTAGTGCATGCGCATAAAAAGATATAAAAGGACAAAACAAACAAAAATGTAAAAATATATAATAAAAGAAACACAAAAATTATTAAAAAGGAACAAAAAACAAAAAAAAAACAAGAATTACCCATCACTCCTATTTTTACTACAACCAACAACCCCAGCCACCAGCAGCAAGCTGCAGAACCGATATTCAGTACATCAGCAGCCGAGCCGATCATCAGTGATCAACAAATGTTTGGTTAGCGTTTTAACCTACCACATAATATATTATTAATTGCATGTGTAATGAATAGTTTCATTCCTTTCCGCCTGCCTGCTTCCTGCTCACGTATAGTATCGTTAACGTATTACGAGACGTTACATAGTGTTTCCTGCCCGCACCCTCCGCTGTAGTATAATATTGCCTTGTGTTGGCTTGAACCACCTGAACATAGTAACATCAACGTATTACTTGTCTTACAGTGGATGTTCCACTGTCTTAAATACGGGAAATCACTAAAGCAACGTGACATCTCGTAATATGTTGATGTCACTGTTGCGGAGTTACTAATATTAGCATAAACCGGAATCATACACCCAAGTAACGCCTCGTAACATGTCGACGTGACTGTAGGGTGTCCAACCCCACGGAAAGCTAAAATTATACACTCTAGTGTAGTGATGGAAGAAATTTTTTGCTAGATTCGTAACGCCTTGTAACACGTCGGCGTTGCTATATTCCAGTGACTAAGTTTAGCCCCAGGTAAGAATTAAGCTCCCCAGTGGAACATCTACTGGAACATCCACTTTTTGGTGTTACTATGGTCAGGTGGTTAAGACCAGCATAAATCAGTATTATACACTCAAGCGAATTGTATAGGAAGAAATTTCTGTGCAACGCCTCATAGCCGTTGACGCTACTATATTTCAGTGACTACGGTTAGCCCAAGCAAGAATTAAACATCCACTGTTAGACAAGTGGATGTTTAAGACCGTGAAACATCCACTGTAAGAGAAGTAACATCTCGTAATACATTAATGTTACTATGTTCAGGTGCTTAAGCCAACACAAGGCAATATTATACACTACAGCGGGGGGTGCGGGCAGGAATCACTATGTAACGTCTCGTAATACATCGACGTTACTATACGTGAGCAGGAAGCAGGCGGAAAGGAATGAAGCTATTCAATACTCATGCAATTAATAATACATTATATGGTAGGTTAGAACGCTTACCAAACGTGTGTTGATCGCTGGTGATCGGCTTGGCTGCTGGTGTACTTGATATCGGCTCGGCAGCTTGCTGCTGGTGGCTACGACTGTTGGTTTTCGCGTGGAGCTCTAGAAATCATGAACTCATTTTATATGCTTAAAAATCTCGTTTTTATAGACAGGGAGCCACGCTTAGATTCTACTTCTCGAGTTGGGTCTTATAGAGGCCTACATATACTATTTTATTACGTGGTACTGTCTCTCAAAGAAATCAGTATAGTCATAGATCTTTAAACACAGCCTTATAGCAGCGTACAATATGGGTATCAACAAGCCATAGAAGTATATCTCGTATGTACGATTCTATAGTCATAGATGTTTAACCTCTTATTCCTATAACACGCCATACAAACGTGACACGCAGGCACATCTATCCAGTCATATACAAATGTGCTTATTACGCTGCACGTAAACAATCCGCTATACAAATAACTATACTTACTGTTTCCTATGCAGCTATACATGTTTCCATATTCTATTCTTTTTGAAAATACGGATGGATTCATCATATAAAATTGTTATTTATTTATATTTATAATGATAATTCTTAGCTATGAAAATATATGAACAAAAGCACGGAGTAATTGTATTTCTGACTTGATCAAATAGGGTTACCAAATCGCAGCCGTCTAATTAATTTAATTAGTAATTTCAAGAGACTTTTAACTGTATAATAACGTGCAACGTTACACAAGTGCAGGAAACGTTGGGGACAGTCAAGTTGCTCACAAACTCGTCCCATGACGGTTTAAGGACTTCTGTTTAACGATTTTCATCGGGTGTGGATAAGGAATTCGGTAACCACGCAGCCAAGTAACGGCTTTATGCATCTAGATATGCACCCGTGAATGACCTACACCCAGTAAAGTTAAATCCATTCAAACACTAGACAGCAAAGCTGAAAAGACTTTGATAGTCTCATAAATTATTAATACATTCTGGTTGTCATATTATAACGAAGCAAATTGTCCTCGTTCCAATTCAGTTTTATTATAGAAAGATTGTGCTTTTGATACTTCTAATTGATGTAAATAATACAGGATAGATAGATGCTGTGAAATGTTTATAGGTTTAAGCAAGTTCTTGCTAGACGAAATAAGTTGGCAACAAGGCACTCGCCTACTGGCAAATTTACAAGTAAGCCCGATAATTAAAATATAAAAATGATCATTTTGTGTTAATTGAATCCTATGGTATTTAATTAAATTTTAAACAAATTCTTTTATATAGGAACATAGACCTCTGCAGCAAACATAGTAGGAGAACGCGATGACGCTACTAAATCGATAGTACGTGAATGCGCAAAACTATTATCGATTTGAATGTGTGAAGAAAGCATATCTGATTCGAGTGACAAATCATAGCCCGAAAATAATTAGAAAGATTGTGGTAATTGCTCTTAGGTAAGTAAGCAATATATGAATGCAATTTACCGCAAGAAGGAGAAATGTAGTAAGAGTAATCGACGCAATTTTGGTTGGAGAATTTGTTAGCTAAAAAGAGTTTTAAAAGCTACATAGAGACTGATTCTTGTTCATAATAGACCGAAGCTATGTTGGTCAGAGTTTTGAACATAAATCCATGATTAATTCTGACTAAATTATAATTATTTATAATTAAGTATTGGATTAAAATATAATTAACTATGGGAAGTTAAATTAGCTCTAATTGTATAAAGCATACAGGAGGAGTTAAATAATTCTTTTAAGTTGAATTCTTCGAGTAAATTAAATTAAATTATTGAGAGTAAAGTAAATTAAAATGAATTAATGAAGTCACTGTGCATGTTTCTAAAAAATAGATTTGTGATGGTACAACTGTAAAATATGTAAATAAAATAATTTATATTAATTTGGGAACCAGTTTGATGAAACATAATGCCATGTTTTGGAATATTTGCAATACATTTTGTTAAGTTTAGACATTTCTTTTATTTAATCAGCCTCGTCTCAGAAAACCAACTGTGGTTGTTAAGGGTTTATGTGTTACTGCTAATGGCCTAGATAAATTTAAGATCGGAAAGGCACGCGCAAGGTTGTGTTTTATTTTAATTAGTGCTGAGAATCTAGGGATTATAGCTCATAACGTTACGACTTCATTCCCTTCGTAGATAGATACTAAAGCAAGTATTAAAGTGAATCGCATTATATAATTATAATCAGTACAGGTCTCGTAGGGTAAGAGGGAATCGTTTCGTCCCCCAGTCGAAAAGATTCTCCTCACATCCATGTCACTTTGGGAGCTGCAAGTATTCAAAAAAATAACGTCACAATATTTATTATCTATAGTACCTGTAAATGGCCTGATTGCAATTTATTTCTATTTATTTCCCTTTCTAAAATAGATAAAGTAGATATTAAAGTTGGCTCATGGGCGAAGCGCGAATTTAGATGAAACACGACGCACAAACATAAATAAAATGAGAAAACACAAAAGACACAGCACACAAAAAGAAAATACTACGATGTACATCAACGAACTTTTCATGAAAACTTATTTCCCTTCTATCGCAACAAAATACGAATGAAAAACAAGTTTTAAATTGAATTTAGTTGAAATGAAAGCTTATTTTACTCCGTTGCATTCTGCTAACAAACTAATTGTAATAAAACTTTGTTTGCAAACTGTACAAACCTATATACATA
>WYDF02309579.1:0-15055 GCA_009867245.2 Adranes taylori | reverse complement strand
AACGAGGACATCACCGACGCGAATTTAGAACTTCGGAAGAGGCCAAATTCATTCCGTCAACGCAAATTATTAGTCAATATCCTCAGCACCATTATTCATCAACAAAAAGCCAATTATCATAACGTTTCAATGCACTTCTACGCCTGCGCGCATATCTACGAAAATCCTACGCCAACAGCGCATAGATAAGGTTCTACATCGCCAATGGTCCATTCGATCTTCATCCACGTATTATTCAAGCACGGGTCATTTAGTTAACCAAGTCAACTTCAACGCCGTTGGTACAGAAGAGAAGTTGCGTTCCAGAACCATACTCATAGCTGAAGACAAATAATTCAATAAAATACGAAAATCGTATTTAGTTCGTCACTTTTTATTTGCTTTAATTTTTTTGAAATAGGAGAAGAGAACTGGATCAGCCTAACAAATTTTTGAATTATATTTAGAATCACCACTATTGTCAGTCATTTAAAAATCACGCTTCGAGTCATATATTTGCAGTTATAAATACAAAACAATAAACCAAACTATTTGAACTTGTTATTGCCTTTCTGTTCTTACCATGTAAGAAATTGTCAATTAAAACAGTAACAAATTTTCGACGACCAATAGCTCTATAAAAATGTAATAATCTGCCTAAAATCATAAAAAAATCTTTCCTCAGATCAATTATTCAAAAAAAAAATTTTGTAATTCGCCCAAAATATAAAAAAAAAATTCGCGAAGTTTTTAAAAATTTTATAACCTGCTCAAAATCATTAAAAAACTGCTACCTATAATTTAGAAGACATTAATAATTTGCTGTACTGTAAAATCAACATTGAACATGAAAATATCATAAAAAAGTCAGTAATATAATAAATGTATTTAGTTTTTAAATTCATATTAAAAAGAATTTATTTAAAGAGCCCTCGTATAATTTACATTTATCAATGAAAATAAGTTTTTTTAATATACCGATTAAATTAGAATATAACAGCAAGCAAACTAAGTTAATTGTTTTGTTTCATATCAGATAGATATGTGCATAATATTGTAGGTCACGTTTAAATTATAACAATGTTTGAAGTTCTAAATGTTGTTAAACTTGTAAATTTTTTTACTTTTAGCACAAAATGTGTATTTCTATACTTTTTAATTAAGCACTTTATTTAACTTTAATTTTTTGATTTCTGTTGAACTTGTTTTTTGATATTCTTTTCGCTACAGCGGTGTTTTATCCTTACAAGTTCTAAGATTTGACTAATGTATTTCGTGGAGTCATTCTTTTGTCTTTATTCATTATTGATTTAAATATTGATTTTATTTAATTTAATTAATTATTTTAATATTTTTGAAATAATATTTTAAGGCATTTTAGTATTTCAAATTTGCATTACGTAACAAATAAATTAAAAAATAAATTACTAACATGCTACAACAGTATAACTTGACTCTATAGTCAACTTTACCAAACAAATTTCCAACTTATTTAAATAAATTAAAATTTGTCATTTCAACAATTCAATTTAACAACTAAATCAAATTAAGTTTTCTTTTTAACTCTAACGGGTAATAAATTATATCAAGTCAAATTCTTTCACAGCGAGCCGCGATTGAAGTAAACAAAAGGTTTGCGACAGTGGCTCACTAACATGTAAGATAAAGAATCTAATTTAATGTTTTTGTTTACTAATGAAATGAAATATAATTATATTTCAATTCATCAATACACAAATCTGTATTAAATTCTTCATCTTCCATAGTTAGTACAACAGATATTTTTGAATACCACATCGGAGAATCTCAACGCACCGAAAGACGTACTTCAAATGAACAAGCAATGCAAATGTCTGATATATAAAAGCACGCGTCAAAAATGCTGCTCTCCACGCACACTTTTAAAATTTTGCCGTTGAACCACATCAAGCGCGCGAAAAATTCTAAACGCGCGTTATCATCTGTACAGCAAACACGAATTGTGTGGGCCTAACTTAGTCTAATGATGCAACTTTTTGGGCGAGTCTGAACGCATCCCAAGATGACGGATAAGGGGACGTCTCCCATATATGAGTGGTAGAAAGCTCCCGCACAGAGCGGCTGTCAACAACATCTGTCTCAGAGTGAGCGGCTAAATAACTAACCTTCTCAACCCGCTCTGGACTAACCTTCCATAGGCCCAAACCTTCCAGAATTAATGATTGATTTACAGAGACATGGTCATCAGTTCCTAGTACTCCTGGAAGCCCTGATCAAGGCAGTAATCGGCAAGCAGAAATGAAAGAGGATGCGCAAAATTCCTGGCTTCGCGCCGTCTACCAAAAGAAAACAATCTTACTAATTTAGTCCTCGTTTAAACTCGACAAAATCGAAAAACTAAAATATGAACTTGAGAGGATTTTGAAGCTCGACGAAACGAGAAAACAAGGCGAAAAATACAATATTCTAAATTCGGGAATTCACTTTATGGACAATGGACATAGCGTTCGCGGTCAACAAAAATGTAGCTAAACAGATTGTGTGTTTGTATACATCGTGAAAAAAATCAATAAACGGACACAAATCAAAATCGTACCAGTATACGCCCCCCAGAAGCTCCCAGCGCGATAAAGAAATAATATCATTATACGAAGAAATCAGTACAGTAATTCGGAATGATCCCAGCACCTACAAAATCATAATTGGTGATTTTAACGCCAAACTAGGCGTAAGAATGGAAGATAACGAAACATTAATTGACGTTCACGGACATAAGAGAGGAAATCAATGAGGAGAGGACATGTTGAACTTCATGAATTACTTTGGTTTTCACCAGTTCAACTCATATCATAACAAGAAGAAGAATAGAAAATAGACATGATTGAGTCTAGATGGGACAACGAAGCCTAAAATAGACGATGCACTAACTAATATAAGACAATTCAGTAATAACCTCTTTGATATAGGGAGTGAACACTAGAGCCCAGATACTTATGCATTATAAAATCATAAAATATACAAGCCTTCATGTAAATAAATTTCAATAAATATGCAGTTAAATATACACTTTAGAATTGTGTTTAAGCTTATATTTTAATTATAAGCTATATTTTAATTCCCTAATGAGTGTAGACCTCCAAATTCTGCTATTATGACAAATTCTGCAATTTGTTCTCATGTTTTGTCCGTGTTTGCGTCATTCGCACATTAGTTTCTAAAGCATTACTTCGAAGATAAGTTCCTATATACGTAGTTTTCAAAGCAGAGCTCCAGGAATTATGAGAAACACTACCTTCAATCACTCGAGAAAAGTCAACAATTTCGGTTATTGCGGGATCAAAATACATAGGTGCCAGAAATTAGGATCGGGAGTGCTAGATACAGGTGGACCTGTAACATCTGAATTTCTATGAGGAGTTCCTGCAAGTGGACATACTAACCGTAAATCTTTTCTTTCTGATGTCGTTGTTTTAATAACTTCAAGGACACTGAAGAATAACACTCAGTGGATGTTAACCAAGGAGAAAAATCAATGAATGGACCAGATGTACTGTGATTAAATTCAGAGTTTGAATTAGTGCGGTTAATTCTTATCTTAAGAAATCTTTTAAAAGTTTTGCTAGTTTTACATGAAGTTGTGTTTTACATGAAGTTACGTATAGAAATTTGTGGATCATTTAACGCATTTTTGTGGAGCACCGGATGATTTTGGAATGTCAGTAGACAGATTTTCACAAACTGGTGAAAATCCGTCTATGCATACGTGGAGTACATAAGTTACAGGAGGTTATAGGATTATAGGACATCTAGACTCGGAAAATTAGATACAGGTATGTGGTTACTTCTGAGATTGTCCAACAATAAGTTGAGAAGATTATCATAATTCGTTACCGAATTATGTGAACTTTATATGCAAGTCTGACATAGCTTGAAAAGCACTCAGCTATGTAACTCTAGGATATCTTTTCCATTTCAGAAATAATTCTCCTGTAATATTTTCAACTCCATGTGAGGTAATATATGCCTATCTAATAATGGAGCTCTAAGGGAGCACTTTCAGATGCTTATTCGTGCAGTAATTTTATTAGATTGGTTACAGCTATATTATCAGTGATAATCAGTTTGATTGTCGATAAATAATAAATCAGAAAGAGTGCATGGTGCAACGACCTTATGTATGTATGTGTGTTAGTAAAAGAATCCAGTCCTAATTGGCTATAAAGTAATTACAACCGACGGCAGTTAGTAAAAGGCAGTGAATACCGCGCGGGACTAGGTGTGTGGTAGTAAAGTAATGTGGTTCTCACTGGTTATAGAAATAATCATGGCCGAATGTAATTAGTAAAATATGGTGAGAGGTGTTCAAGTGGAACACATTAGATAAACACAATTTACAATAAGAATGGAAATGTAGTGAGAGTTTTCATTGTAATGAGAGTTGCAATTTTTGCTAGCTGAAAAAAATATTTTAAAAGGTCTAAATCCAACCAATTTTTGTGTTAAGTAGACAAAATTCATGCCAGTCTGAGCCATGAATTAATATTAATAAGTTGAGTCTAAGGGAAAGTAGTAGTCAATATTTTACAATACATTTGACAATGCTTTTAATACGATTGTTTTTACGAATTCAAGTAAATTAGATGGTCCGGTAACAAGTTTATTTATTGAGATAAATTCAATTAAAAACAGAATTATTAAGGTAACTGTGCACCATTATAAATTAAGTTGTGGATCAACGTAAGTTGTGGAATTAAGAGACAGGACCAACGGAAGTCGTAAGTAAGATTATTGAATTAATTCATGATTATTTGAGGAGTAATTTGAGGATATATAATCGCAATTTTTGAATGAACGAATTTGTATGTTGTTATTTATTTGAATGAACGAATATTTTATCCTCGCTCCTAAAAAATATGTGACAATATGTACAGCTTAAAGGTAAATCAGAATACAAAAGCAAAAACAAGAAAAAGAACTGATCAAGGATGTAATAGAAATTAACGGAAACATGAAATAGCCCAGGCCCAAAGAGAACAAAAACAGATGAGCACATTACTCGATGAGAATGGAAGCAAAATAAACTGGAGAGAAAATACTGGAAACAATTCTATTCAAAATGATACAATATCAATGAAAAATCAAGTAATAAAACAGGAAAAGAAAGGAGAGGAATAATTAAATAATAAAGAAATTGTTGAACCCCTGTCAACAACTACTGACATACACTGACCTAGATAGATATTTTGCTTGTCTGAAATTGGATAATTCACTTTTAGTGACGAAGAAAATTTTTACCGTCGTGATATTTGTTTACATTACCTTTACGCTGGAGCGACATATTATTATTCTGCTTTTTACTGTTACTATTTCCTTTCTTATCAGTATTATTATTTGAACGATATTGAAGCCTGTTGTTTTTCGAAAACCTCTTTGGCCTATGCGTAAACAATGTTTGTGCATTTTGCTTATTTTGTGCATGTTTCTAGATATTGTACTCGTCACATACACACTGGATCGTGTCTTTTAATGCGTCAAAATTTCGAGCTGTAACGATCTTACTAATATTTCTATTACTTAAACCTGACGGAAAAGTATATATTGCAAGTTTTTCATTTGTTACAGCTAAAATTTTCTGTGGATTAGTGTCATCATTTGCTTGTGCACGTGAAAGTTTAACTATAAGTGATTCCGTTTGTGCCCCAAAATCTTCAATTGGTAGGAAATTGGCTAGAAAATAATAAAAGACACACAGCTCTCACAGGAACAGATAGTCAGTTGCAGAATAAGAAACTTTAGGTTGCAGAATGAATCCCTGTCCGTCAGTGTCTTGAAAATACAATCATGAATTAAATTAAATTATAATTAATTCCAAATACTCAACATTGTTTGAATTCTTTGAATAATATAAATTAAATTGGTTAGGCAACATGTTTATTTATTGAGATAAATTGAAATAGAGCGAAATAAATTCATAAGGTAACGATGTGTGATCTAAATTAAACTTGTGATGGTAGGAACGACAAAAATTGTGAGTAGAATAATTTTGGAAACCTACTTAAACGCCAGGTTTATAAATCTATTTGCATGTAATAATTGCATACAAACATTATTTTATTTTACTATTTTGATGAGGCGTTATCTGAATGCACGAATTATAAATTTATTTGCAATTACGCATTTCCTAACTCATTCTCATTTTGTCAAGTTTATGCATTTCTTTTATTCAACAGCCTCGACTAAGAAAGACGATTGGTAGGTGTTAGGGATGTGCGGCACGTTTGTTGTTAGATTGTAATTTTGATTTACTGAGTCATAAAATTTAATTTAAAACAATGTTCGCAACGTTAACAATTACTAAGTCTTGTGTTTTATTCTAAACAGTGTTGGGAAACTGGGGATCTATAACTTTATTCAGTAGTAGATAAAATGAATCGCATTTTATAGTTATTGCACGAGGAGATGCGTAGTGCAGGAAAGAATCGTTACGTATCCCATTAAATGGATTCTCTTTTGGGAAGTAAAACCAGCTTCCCAAAAATAAAGCCGCAAGATACACTGCAGGGAGATACACTGTCCACTAAACACGTCGTACTAACGCTCGAAGGTGCCTTTAAACAAATGGACTGGATATCGAAAGGAGTGAACATCAATAAAAGATATATCAGTAATTTAGGAAATGCCACCTACATAGCGATATTCTCTAGTAGTCATAAAAATCCCAAAGTGATGATGACCAAGCTTTATAGCGAATCTAGCCGTATAGGTTTCAAAATTAATTTAGGAAACACTAATGTAATGTGAAATGTTTCAAGTGAATGGCAAAACTGTAGAAAAAATGGATTCGTATGTTTATTTGGGTCAGATAGTTCGCATCGAATGAGGAAAACAATATAAAAGAAGCAGGTTAGTATCAAACTTAACTATATACTCGAAAAAAGAGAATATCCATTAACCAACGGAAGAAAGTATTCGACGCCTACGGCTTACCGGCAATAACATATGGAACTCAAACTTGAATCATGACTCAAAGAAACATAACCCTCATTGGAACCACTCAACGTGCAATATGGACAGAATCATGCTTGAGATGTTATTGATATATCACAAAACAAATATTTGGAATCTTACGGTAGCCACGGTGCAAGACGAGACACAGAAAAATGGCATATGATTGTTCTTGAAGAAAAGATCCAGAGGCAGACTTCAGATGCCGTGAGTCGACGAACTGGGTGGAAACAGCAAACAACTGGTATAGATGGAAGGAGGAATTTGACGAGGTGTATATCCACAGGTTGACTCATAACGCTTAGAAGAAGAATCGCATAGAAGGTGAAACTATACCTAATGTTTACGGGTAAACAAGCGTTAGGAAACGATCCGTACGATTTAGTCTTCAAAAAAATAACAAATAGTAATTGACTCATTTTTGTATTTTGTTTGTATGAAAATCAATTTCCGGAGATTCCGCTATGCATCCACGATGACAGAACATATTGATGTGTATTAAATATGTGAATATGATGATGATGTCAATAAGATATTATTAGTTACTTGATGTTTTCTGAAATAAGCCTTGTACAATGAACACTTTAATTGAATGTATAACACATGCTCGAAATATATGGCGCTTTTGACTTAAGGAATAAAATTATAGCACGTGCCGTACTTGAAAGCAACTTTAAATGACTAGGAGTTGTTTAAACTTTACAGATCTTATTTCTAAATATTTTCTGACTATGTTCTCCCATTGCATTTGCTTACTGCATTTTCTCCCAACATTTTACCCAATATAATTTTACATTATCAGATATCACCGATTTTGCGACTTTCCCTTTCTGTGCAATAAGCTCTGCTACCAAATAACTTGCTTTCTAAGCGTATTCACTAACTGAACGTGTTTTTAAAAGCTATACTTTATGTTAAGATTTTAACAGAGGTTTAAAGAAATCAACATTTTTATTTTGCATAATTGTATGATTTGTCGTGAAATATCTGTTCAATTTGTTGGAGCCATTGCTGTATTGAAAAGTTCTTTTACCACACATAGAAGAGCAAATTCTGGATTATCAGCTTATGTAAATCCCATGTTCATTGAAATCCCAAAATGAGAATGATCATGTAAATCCCATTGATAAATAACTTTTATTGTAACTACAAACCGTTTCTGCATCAACTTTTTGAAACTTGGAATAAGATTCTAAATCTTCATCACTATCTCTTCCGAATTATCTGGATTGTTTGTATTCAAATATTGCCACATTTTAAGCGTTAAAATCTATGTAAGAAAATGAGAAACACAACCAACTAAAATTCTAGTAAAGTGGTAAAATAATAAGTACTTACTAGCATTCGTTTAACCGAGGCTGAATTTTGTTTTGTTAACCGTGGGTTAAGGGTCAAAGCCTTCTATAGGTCAAGTGGAGGATTGGCGTCGCGACTAAGCGTTGCTTGGCTACCACCAAGGAGACAAGATTTATTTGTACTCTCGCATTTGTTCTAAAACCTTTCGTGCTCACGGCCGAGTCATACGGGAGCCATCCGAGCACTTTGCGTCTTCTGACTGTATTTACTAGAAGCCTAGATATCCTTGTACCGTTATACTTCTTTGAGACATGCATCAATAGGCTCAAATATTGGTAATATTTGAAATTTCCACCAGTGTTTGTGCTTGATACATATTAAGATTATAAGTAGTATTCCATTAGCACAATATATAGTTAAAAACAATCTTTAGCTTGACCAAATAAGATAAACAAATAATCTTATATAATGAAGTTAGAAATTTTTTTTTGTTCTGCGGATTCATCAGACTAGTGAGGCAAAATATTCATCCTATAACTATATATATCATAGTATTGCTGTTGACGAAACTATAATATAAATATATTATGATTCCCACAAAATCTTATTGCTATCCTGAGCCTAACTTTGCATGTTTTTTAACCAATATACCGTTAGGAACAATGAATTAAAATTTTTGTGTAAACTGTTAGAAAAATTCAACACAGAGCGGCGAAACGAAGATCTTCGTCTCTAGTTAGTAAAATTTTTCAACTTTAATTTCCGAAAAACAAGTCCATTATATAAGATTCATTGTTTATCTTATTTGGGCAAGCTAAAGATTGTTATTAGCTATACATTCTGCTAATGGAATACTACTTTTAATCTTAATAAAATATTTCTGCCAAGTTCTCTGCCCTGTGCTTTTGCTACATACCTTTGTTCGCATACCTCCTGACAGCTGTCCAATTTCTTTCGTTGCTTGTCTCGATGCTCAAAAATGTTGCCGGCTTCCACCTATCCGTTGTGGAACTAAGTTCCTTCTCAAAATTCCTTTTTTCATCTCTCAACATATTACAATCGAACATAGTGCGTTCAGCGGAATCATTTTCTTCGCCGCACAATAACCATTCGGACACCAACGTTTTCCTATGCGTAAAGATCGTTTTTAGCTATATATTCTGCTCTTGGATTGCTACCTATAATCTTAATCAAATATTTCCGCCAATTCCTTTGCCCTGTGCTTTTGCTACATACCGTTGTTTGCATACCTCCTCACAGCTGTCCAATTTCTTTCGTTGTTTGTCTCGATGCTCAAAAATGTGCCCGGCTTCCACCTATCCGTTGTGGAACTAAGCTCCTTCTCAAAATTCCTTTTTTCATCTCTCAACTGATTACAATCGAACATAGTGCGTTTAGCGGAATCATTTTCTTCGCTGCACAATAGCCATTCGGACACCAACGTTTTCCTATGCGTAAAGATCGTTTTTAGCTACATATTCTACTAATGGGATACTATTTATAATCTTAATCCAATATTTCTGCCAATTTCTCTGCCCTGTGCTTTAGCTACATACCTTTGTTTGCATACCTCTTCACAGCTGCCCAATTTCTTTGCTCAAAAAATGTGCCCGGCTTCCACCTATCTGTTGTGGAACTAAGCTCCTTCTCAAAATTCCTTTTTTCATCTCTCAACATATTACAATCGAACATAGTGCATTCAGCGGAATCATTTTCTTCGCCGCACAATAGGCATTCGGGCACCTACGTTTTCCTACGCGTAAAGATCGTTTTTCGCTATATATTCTGCTAATGGAATACTACTTATAATCTTAGTCAAATATTTCTGCCAGTTTCTCTGCCCTGTGCTTTTGCTACGTACCTTTGTTTGCATACCTCCTCACAGCTGCCTAGTTTCGTTCGTTGCTAGTCATAAAGCTCAAAAATGTGGTCTGCTTCCATCTATCCGTTGTGGAACTAAACTTCTTCTCTAAATTCCTTTTTTCATCTCTCAATATATTACGATCGAACATAGTGTGTTCAGCGGAATCATTTTCGTCGCTGGACAATAGGCATTCGGATACCAACGTTTTCCTATGCGTGCCCTCTATTCTATCCATGTACCTTTTCACTCGTTTTATCATTTCATCCATCATCTCCTCCCTACTATCTGCCATACATACAATATTATCTGCGTAACTTAGGGACCATATCCTTTCATTACCTATCACTACTCCACCTCATTGCCACTTCTAAATCTGCCATATCAATATTAAATAATTTTCCAGTCATTGGACAAACTTGCCTTACCCCATTTGCTTCAAACCATTCAGACACATTTTCCTCTACTGTACGTGTTATTTCCCTATTTTTTGCGAAATCGTTAACAATGTTTTGCGGAACCCTAGTGTTCCGGAATACAGCGGTTGGGAAACTGTTGGGTTTAAGGCTATCTGTATCTAATCCAGCTTTAAATCATGTTGGTAAAACGCTTACTTAACTGTCAATGTTAGATTGGTGCAATCGGGAACATAAGCTACTAGCTAATAGTCTTTTTAAGAATGAAACAAACTATACTGAAGCTTAGAAAAACTAAATGCATCTTAAGTTTAAAGTAGTATATATATGGAACATTAAAATGTACTTATGAAACAAGAAGCTTAGCTGGTATTCAGTTGTTTCTGTTGTTTGTTTTTTGGTGCGTGGCACAACTGTATTACCAGCTTAAAGGTAAATTAAAAACAAAAGACATTAAATGATCAAAAACGTGTTGCACCTTTATTAAATAGCAAAAGAATGCTATTCTAGGGACATACAATACGTAGAGTTAAGTAATATATGAATATTTTTACTTACTTATTTCTACATTACAATTATGATGGATATAAAATCGAATTCGAATTATTGGAACTATTACATACTTTGTTCCTGTAGTTATTAAAAATTTTCAAAACATGAATAATCCTATATCTTTCATATACATTATACTTATTACATACATACACTATATAGTATATGAAAAATCAAAAAGAGCCATTTTTACTGCGATTGTTTTTATAGTTTCTAAATTTCGTATTTAAATATCTGTTTGAAAGAGGGAGTGTGAAGTAGAGGAACGGAAAACCCACCTAAATAATACAGTAGACTCTTGATTATCCGAGGTAATTGGAACAGAGACCACCTCGGATACGGAAAAACTCGGATAATACGGAGGTTAAGTAAAAACTTGTGACAATGTACAAAAATTCTTTATTGCATGAAAAAAACATAAAATAAACATAGTTACAGAACTATAAGGAAGTAGAAACATGAAATTATTTCTTAAAAATCTTTAATTGTTTTCTCAGTTAACTTCGGCCCTCTCCTAGATGATGTAATGTCCTACACTTTTCTTATTGCTCTACGTAAGCTAGAGGGGTCTCGATCAATTTCAGCCCATCGGAATCTGATATTCTTGGAGTTATCTCATCCGTAGCGTCATCTTCTACATAATTTCCTGATCGGTAATCTTCATCTGGACATCTTCATTGCACCAATCGTAAATGACTTCTGTTGTGTAATATATTTATATTTATTCCACATATTTGAACCTTCCTTCAACATATTTGAACCTTCCTCGTATATTTAGATAAAGTACTGGCATAATTATTTTAAAATTAAATACATGATATGGAAATTTAGTTGTTCTATATAAATTATTTTGCGTATGTTTCAATAAATTGTTTTTTAATCACAAAACATTTGAAAATTGCAATTATATGCTGATCTATAAATATTCCTTTTAAAATTGTTGTTTAAGTATTTTAGAGAGAATAAAAAGAGTTCCTAGCGATAAGTTCGGAAAATTATTTAATAAGAATCTTTAAAGCATTCAGACATTAAATCTATAAGTTTACATATAAAAACCTTTCTGACTTACATGCTTCAATCATAAGTCCTTTTTTTCACAAGTCCTTTACATCATTCATAGAACGTTAAACTTGTGCATTTCACCGATTTTGTTGTTTAACTAATAGATATAGTTTTATAAATGAACATCTTTAATTTCAAAATCCCAAACAATTCGCTCACATTCTCCTATTTTGGTACTTTTATAGGATGTCAAATAAATTTTTCCATGACTTTTGAATGATGGTAGTTTGCACCTCGTCGCACGCTGAAGCAATATAGTATGCTATATCTTTAATGTGACTTGCTTTAAGGCTTCTTTAACAGTAAATCCTTCGTCTAATTTTATAACCAACATCTAGAGAAGCTTTCGCCGGTACTTTTTCTTCATCGGTTTTAGAACCCTTGGCTTATGGGTTGTATAAGTGATGTCACATTAGGGGGAGTAATATAGCTTTAATATCAACATTGCACAGTTCTTTGGCGCCTGGGTGAGATGGCGCATTCCCCAATAATAAAATAGCTTTCCTGGGGAGTAATTTTTTTCAAAAATGCTTCAGTGACAGGAGCAAATTCTTTAAAAAAAACTAGTCACTAAAATTTGTGCTATCCATTCATGCACTTCTTTGGTTGCAGGACATTGTTGGCAGACAGTTGACTTTGATATTTTTAAAGGCTCTTGGATTTTTAGACTTTCCAATAAGCAGAGGCTGTAGTTTCAAAGAACCAAAAGTATTGCAGGCAGCGAGAATTGTGGCTCTCCCTTTACTTTTATTTTTTAATCCAGGAGCAGTTTTGTCGGATTTTGCTGCTAAGGATTTTGAGGGTAGCATTAGAAAATTAATTCAAATGGTTTCATCTGAGTTGAAAATTTGATCTGAGTTCAATCCTTCCTTGCAAATGATTTCTTCTATTCTAGACTAAAATTCCGAAATTTTAGTTAAGTCCACTGACAGTTTTTCTCCACTAATGTTCAGCTGCCTTACGCCATATTTCTTCATCCACTTGTCCAGCCATCCCTCGCTTGCAATGAATGTTACCTCGCCGTATTTAAAGTTCTTGTGGAACTCAAGCTGCCCATAGATCGATGCTGTGAAAACCGCAAAAGAAGAATTTTGTACGTTTCAGTGTTAGAATCCTCATTTCAATGAATTAAAATTAATTGTTCCACAAACTCCATATATTTCACACATTTAACAAACCAAAACCTCCAGCCTGTGAATGGTAATAGTTTACACAGCTACGAGGATGTTTTTACAAACCATATATTTCACACATTTAACAAACCATATTTCACACATTTAAAGTTTAAACATTCAATCCTCGTAGCTGTGTAAACTGTTACCATTAACTGGCTGGAGGCTTTGGTTTGTTAAATGTGTGAAAGATATGGAGGTTTTGCAACATTTTGTTTTAATTCACAGGAGAGGAGCGTCTGACGTCTGCTTCTACTCGTCCTTCATCAAAGTCTTTCGATTGAAACCATTGCCTCCAGTCACACTTTTGTTTAGAAAGTTTTCAATTTCTTTCCGTTTACGTCTCCAATCTCCAACAGTCACTTCTCCAACTCCCAAATCGGTAGCCACCTTTTTGATAGATTCGCCATTGTCTAACTGTTCTATTCCGTTCTAAACTGGGACTCTCTTCCGTTTCCGCTGATATCGAAACACAGAAATTTATAAACGCACAAAAGACAACACAATAACACAAACACGTTTAACACGAGTGCAGAGCCAATTGAAGTGACAGTGGCAATGCGAAGTATCCGAAGTACGACATCTAAGGCTCGACATTGCTTGTAAAACGAATGAAGATCGCTTCTCGCCGTAATTGTTCCGCTATTAAGAGCTTCATTTTTATTTTTTAATCTTCCGATGACTAGCTCGGTTAACCCAGAGACTCGGTTGACCGGAACTTGGATAATCGCGAGATATAATTCAACAGGAAATACAGGAAATAACAGGAATTCTCCATTAGAGGAAAATGTAATGGAGAAAAGTTATACCCTCTATTTTTAGATTTAAATGGAGCATTTGATAAAGTAAATAGGGAAAGGTTGTGGGAGAGAATGGAGGGAACAATTTTTGCAAAGACTATCAAAATAGGATCCATAATAAATTTCTTCCAAATAAGCCCTGAAAATATTATTTTAAATAAATGCAAAATTTTCATTGTCTACGAAAGGGAAATAATTATGTTTATTGTTAAGAATTTCTATAGTTTTTTTTTCTGTTTAGGCGCACAATCGGAATTAAAGCACTTGATACATTGTTGTATGTTTATAATATTTAATCTAATATTTAGTTTTAAAAGTAGCCAATTGAATATATAAATGTAAATCGCTTATCAGAAATACGTGCCGATTTTTAAGTCTAGATACTTAAGACAATAAGTATCTATTAAACGGATTTATCTCTACGAATTTTAATAATTTATATTCAAATTCATTTTGTTTCTATTTTCTAATGAAGACATCATTATTTTGAATTAATAATATTTTTATTTTATTCGCTGTATCAACATTTTATAATCTAACAAACATGAAAGCGATTTTGATCATATTCTTAACGAATTTTTTAACTTTTATTGCAGGTAAGCAGTAAATTTGTATTTTCAACTTTTTTTATAAAAATTAATACAAATTGAAATTAAATGAGGAACTCCACCGCAATACCAACTTTTACAAATTTTACATTATTCAAAAAAAAAACATACGTTAAACAAATAATTTTTTACTTTTACAATGGCAAGTTTTATTTTTCTTTATCATTGTCATCAAGCAAACTATTTTAAAAATAAAACACATGAAATGTAGAACTCTTTTTTAGTTGTATACTAATTTACTTTGGATAAAGTTGATTTTTGCACGAAAATGGAGGGATAAAGTTGGTTTTGGACCAGCATATAAAAACTTGTTTTATTTCTTCAA
>WYDF02309568.1:0-15057 GCA_009867245.2 Adranes taylori | reverse complement strand
TATAGTGGTATATTATTGTATTTTATGGTGGTATAAAATACAAACTCACTAGGCTGGACATATCAGCTTTTGGCATATGGTAGAAACAATAATATACCACCAGTGTAGAAAAAAAAATGAAAATTTACAAAAAGTGGACTTATCTGCTTTTGGCAAACGGCCACAGAATTTACTTTTGTTTCTTTACAATAATGTTTGTTTTATAATATCGTCGACGTTTCGATCCCTATGTTTGATATCCTCTTCAGGACTAAAATTGACATTTAAAAGTATTTAAGAATATGTTTTTAAAATTGTAAGGTTGTTTTCTTCTAGCAGCTTTTAATATTATTTGCCATTCATCATAATTGCCGTGTAAATTCTTTGATGCTTTTTATTTGATTCAATTCAACAATGCATCGAATCGATTTCCATGTTAGTATGGCCAGTGTGAAGAAAGTTATGCTCAATTACTTCAATAGGAAGTGTTCTGACTGCCTATAAAAGCAGAACTGCAATGAATCTATTTTAACCATCCTATTTTGACCTCCACAAGAAAATAGTCAAGTTATATGAACAAAATTAAGAGCGTAATAAAAATGAGAAACTTTTGAGTAAGGAGTATACAAAACATATTGTAGGTCAAATGTAACAGATTTAAAGAAAAGAGAATTAGTTACTTTTTCCTTGTCAATTCATTATTTTTTAAATGCTCCTCATAAGAAACATTCAGTACACGCTTCGTGTCTTCGTCAGCTAGCCTATACTTTTCACAAATGCCGCAAGCATCATTTTATGGTTTACGAAACGATAAGTTGTATTCTATACGAAATATCTTTCTGAATGCAGCTTATGTAACAAGATCTGAAATGTTGTTTTGTTGGCAGTATTTTAAATATAGTTCGTACATTTTAGTCATCTTTATAACTGAAGCTAAATATAAACGTTTGATCTAAAATCGACAGTAAGGGCTAGCCATAGTAAGAAATGATTCAATATGCCCTTTTACCATACTTTTTCTCACTTCGCTGGTTTTATTTTTAGGAGAATGTTTTCCTGTCATATCTTTAACAATCAACGATGATCCATCAACTTCTTTCTTTTTGGCTACTTGTACCATCTTTTCTCATATGTTAAGACAAACCAAGAATGTTTTCTTACAAACTTGAACATCATTTGGTAAGAAGTATTTGTACGTATCTTGGGTAAGAAGTTTGTTTAGGGTTATTTGGATCAGTGGTCTCCTCCTATTAACTGGAAGACTTCTAACGTATTTGCAAATGAAATCTCTTTGCTTCTCGTATGATCCACTCTTCCAACAGGTTTCATGAATCTTTCTTAAATTATCTTTGGTTACTTTATTATTGCATTTTAAACAATCAACTAATTTACTTTCCTTCTTTGGAACCAATTTGTTTTACCTAGCATTTTCTTCCAGTACTTAGTATTTGTTCTGCGCTTTCTAGTGTTCTTAATTAGAATTTCAGCGTTCTTTTCATTCTGTTCATTTTGAACTATTTCTGTGTCTTCTTGAGTGTCAGTTGTTTCAATTACTTGTCCAATATTATCATCTTCAACATTATCTTTTAAATTTTCGAAGTCATTGGGAAGAGTAATATTTATTTTATTTTCTAAATCTTGTTGCTTTTCTAAACTTTCTTTTCATTCTTTTGGAGTTATACAGTTTCCATCCACTGTAACAACAAAATGATCAATAATAGTATTATTTACTAATTGAGATTTGTTTGTTAAAAATACGCTCGGAAAGTATCCTCAAATGCAAAATTTTCTTCATTTAAAACAGTATTAACAGAATTTATCAGCATTTCTTCTTCATCATTTTTATTTGAAATTATTAGGTTAATTCTCGTTTATTTACAAAATTATATTTATAAATTATATTTATAACAAAATTATAATAATATTAGTTTGCTAATTAAGACTATTCTAAATATTTACGTTAGTACTGGCACCAATTTCGTCAGCTGTAGTGTTAGCTGATGCTTCGCTTTTCTGTTATTCTCGTTTTTTACATTTTGTTGAATAATAGTCTAAATTGAATCCTTTTTCATTTTAAGAGCTATTTGTAAGGTTGGCTTTGTTCTAGAATACATCTAAAAGTTTAATTGAATTATTTAACGAAAAGCATACAAGTTATGTTAAGGCGCCAAAACAAAAAATCTATTAGAATGTATGTAATTAATTTTAATTAAAACCTGTCACTTACCATTAAATTATTAAAACGTTTAAAACACAGGATAACAGTATTTTACAACAAAATCTCCGTTTTGTTGATAGAAAGTACTATATACGTCAAATCTTCAAAGACATGAAACTATTACGGTAGCAAATGTACGAAATTAATACATATTTTGCCAATTACAGCATTATTTAGGCCGAACGCTAGTTCTAAATACTAAAAGGCAGCATGTGTAAGAATAAGCACTAAGATGTGCTAGAATAGATTAGTATTAGGTCTGAATGGTAGTTTTACACGACAATGAGCAGTAACTGTAATAAAAGCACATAAAATGTTTTGCAAAATTAAAATAGTTTATTTACATTACAGCATAGATTATAACCAAATAGACATATGTGAAAAGAAATTAACATAAGCCGTTTTGCCAATAGTCTCAAAGCAGAATAGAATTACAAACGTTAAAAAAGTGTTCAAGTGTTTTATTTTCATATAAGATATTTTACTATACGCAAATAAGCCTACCACACACACGACCTAATATCATTAGCGATTTTATAATCACTACTTGAATTTTTTACATACTACCTTTGATTAAAATAATATTGAGCACCTCCTTGTTACATGTTGCACAAAATCTCAATTTTGAAAAAAGTTAGATACGACCGTCTACTTGTAAGAGATGAAACCTCACTTGCCTAATATATGGTTCTTTCCTAAAACTTTTATTTGACACTTTTTCAGTAGGTTGGCTTGAAAATGACCTGTTAACAAATAATGTTATTTTTGATACACAAGATGCAGTAAAACATGTCTTTTTCACATAGGGTTTTTAATTCTAAAACATAAGTTGATTTTTCAACTATTCTCATATCTATTGCATATAACGACCTATTCATGTCCCACTTTATACTATTTTACTGGTAAACATTTGGAAACGTTTTATAGTTTATCTGTATCACATCTGTGAACTTAGCGTTAATCGATATGAATTTCATTTTTAGAATGCTGAAAAATCTGGTGAAATCACGCGGAGGCCTTTCAGTCGCGAATTGGATTTACAAGTGCATCGATTCGATGAGGCACAAAAGAATTCGATAATCAAAAAAGCTCAACTACTCGACGATCGATTTTCACGAGGTAGGGCAAAATATTTGTGAACGTTTTAAAGTCATCATTCAACGTGACTGAAAATTAAAGCCATGGAAATTTTGGACGTAATTATGGAAGTAGAGAGTCTATCTCAATAATCCAAGCGGTAATAATATATTTAATTGTACCAAATAATATTTACAACGACGGGTTGAGTATTCGAATGATTTCTTGTAAATAATTTTAAAGATAAGCACTAACATATTTAATTATTTTTGACTTTTTTTGTATATATTTATTATACATGTATTGCGGTTTTATTTAATTTGTATATAAGTACCTGGTACAATAGATAATTATTTTTGTGTATATTGTGTATCTTTGGAGAACATTATTCAATAAATTTAGTATTTATTATTATTTTCTTTGCATATTTATTTTTGGTAACTAACTTTGTTACATATTTCATTATAAAATTATTATTCTTTTAGATCGACTATATTTACTTACTGAGTGACCCGTTTCGATCTGTATGGATCATCATCTAACTGCTGACTTAAATTATTTGTTTTGTTGTCTTCTGTCGAATTTTTCGTAGTTTTTTTGCAAGTATTGTTATATTATTTATTCTCGTTTCTGTAGTATTTTTAGTGATCGGAACTTGCAAATTAGTTGTCCATTATTAGGTTTTTATTATAACAAACACAAAATTAATGAAAATCTGATAAATAAACAACTAAATTGAGAATTTGATATGATGCTACAGAAACAAGACAACAATGTACAATCCATGCAAAACTAACAACACTGGCAAGACAAATGTGAGATAGATTCGCTTCAAGTGGAACAATAAAATAAATCAGTCGGCTATCAGATATCTGATATCTGTTTATTTGTTGTAACTTCTGAGTTCCACTTCTAAATTTGATCAAGATATATAACTCAATTGCTCGAATATCATCAACTAACTCATTTAAATCATCAAAAAGGTCCTCCAAGTGTTGACGTATATCTAAAACTTCGTTTTTGAGACAGTGTTAATATATTTGGAAAGTAATTGGATATAATCCTTTCAGGTCTTAATTTCATTCGCATGTAAGTTTCTTCACAACAGTATTGTCGCGATTAATTTAGTCGTGACAGTATAGTGGGGTGAATTTTTTACTTGATAGATAAATCCCTAATTTACTAGTATTTAATACGTATAATTACCAAAGCCTCCAGCCGGTGAAAGATGACAATTTACACAGCAACGAGGATTGAACGTTTATACTTGACATGTTTCGGGGAAACAATTACCCCTTCTTCAGAAGAACTGAATAAATAGCTAAGTTAATAACAATAAATTGATTGAAGCAAATAAATAATACCTTCAGCATGTCGTTATGCCACTGTGACAAAATTAATGTATTAACATTTTTGTTTTTGAAAAATTATTTGTTATAAAATGTAATAAATTAACATATACATTTTAAATATATACATAAATATTAAAATTAATATATACATAAATATTAAAAATGTATATATTCATTTATTACATTTTAGAACATATAATTTTTAAAAATGACAGTTTTTTTAATTGCCGCCATTAATTAAATTAAATACTGGCAATATCTGGAGTGCCTTAAGTCTAGATCGGCGGGTGATCAATTATGAAACACGCAGCGTAACGTCTAAGTTAAAAGTCTCGATTTTATTACTAATCTAAACTTAAAACTACGTAATTATAAGCATACTCATGCAGCGTTATCATGCAGTTGGTTATATCTTTAATCATTTATTAATTTTCTGCTGATATCGCATTTGGCCCCTGCACTCATTTAATACATGAACATTGTATAGAAATATAAAATTGCAAGTACAGACGCTAATGTAATATCTTGTTTTGATACACTAACATATGAAACTGATATGTGTTACTTATTCTAATTGCATCACTTTTTGCAAGGATTGTTTTTATGAACATTTGTAATACTTTGCTTGCGTTAGAGGATGTCTTATCAAGTGATTTTAAAGAGGATATCTTTATTTATGAGAATTAAATTAATATTATATAATTTATGATATAAGGCAGATGAAATTGTAAATATACGAATATAAATACGAAATTGTAAATATACGAATATTTTAAATAATATCAATTACACATCATGAAAAATAATATAATCTCTGGGGCAATATCTGGGAGTATGGGAAACATTTGACGTGGTTCTCAACGTTCAGATATTTTCTAATTCGATTTTATAAATATAATATATCTGTATAATAACAAACATGAGTTGAAGTTTCTTACTGTTGCATTGCAAGATAATATATTTTTATGACAGGACGTTCTGGAGTATAAGCTTCGTTGTGCTTATCCTCCAGGAAACCCTACTTGAAGGCACATATTCTTATTCAGTTTTTTAAGATACCTAGGAGTATGGAAACCCTGGTTCGCATCCTCTAGATATCCTCGGTAGTTCGATGCATCATGTTACTAATTAATATGAAAAGTGAACCTTGATACATTACATCTTAATGCTTTTCGTGGAGCTGTCTTGGAGTATAATCATCGTAGTGCTTATCCTCTAGATAGATCCTCTGGTTTGGAAGCTATTCACAACATTTATTAAATTTATTTAAATCTTACCTTGAATCCATATACCAGAGATATCTGTGAGTATAAAAGTAATTCAATTAATTATGAACATTTTTTTTTTTGAAAACGACTATAAATATTTAAACAAATTAAATATTTCGGCCAGTATCGTCATGGAGTCTGCAGATTTGATGAATCTGCAGTCTCCAGACAAAACCCTGTTCAACGGGTTGAACAAAACTAGTCAAATTAAATATAATAAAACTTACATTTGAGTTGCTGACATGACGAACACTACTACTTTTAGATTTATTTTTAAGTAAAACATTTAACATCAATTCCTGCTGCACTACAAAAAACTAACTGCTTTTAGAGGGATACTTCCCCTACTTTTTGCTTTTGACAGCTTGTTACCGTCCACCACTGTTTTTCGGTCCTGAGGATGGCCATGAACCAAACGTATCAAACGGCTTGTCAATATTCGAATATACGGATGGCGATGCTGGTTAGGATATACGTTCTAAACTTCTGTTTATTGTTGATAATGGGGATATTGTCCATTCAGTTAATAGGATCGAAGATATAAAATACGTTGTTGCGTGATGAGAATGAACATATGGAATTTTATTATTTTAGTCGTCAAAGTAATATCTGAAGCGGCGGAGATGATGAGCTATCATTTTCCCAAAGTTGGGGGTAACGGGACCTCACCTGGAGCTGTTGAATGGATCGGCGAACTAAGTGTTAGAGACGGATCTTCTGGTTGGCTTGGCGGTAAATCTACCAAAAGGCAGTCCACGGAACGAGTACGGTGTCGTTCCGTGGACAGCGAAGCTTAATGGATCCCTTTGGGGTAGTTTCATTTACGACGGCCCCCTCCTTTTCGCATTATAGACACGGTTAATGGGGAAGAGTTATAAAATGTAAGTGTGAGAAAAAGAATAGAAAATAAAATGAAAATTAGAAAACTGAAAGATTGTGTTGAAGTTACGGATGTCGTGTAATACTTAGCTTGATATTTAGAAGTTTATTGTAGATTTGATTTGATAGTTGATTTGAAAATGATTAAATTAATATTAGCTTCGGCGCTTACTTAGAGCAAACTAGACTTAAGGATGCGAACAGCGCTCGCTACCCAAAAGATAGATCTGATAATTCTAATTGCAAATAATGCCCCTAATATACGCGCAATGCTCGCCCACAAACGAAGAGCACAATTCCCAAATTACAGTTTTTCGATATTGTATTGTGTGGGCCATGTATATGCGAATTTTGATGGTTATACACGCCTTGCGTATCATATGTGACACTGGTGGCTCTACGTGACGAAAAGCTCAAGAAGTCGCATCGAAAACGTCTTGTACTAAAATTCTTAGAAAAATTTTGAACCAACAACCAATAGAAGTTGACGTTTCGAGCATTGAAAACCATAAGGGTGAAAATCGTACAACAAAGTAAACAATTCTCCGAAAACGAAAACATCTAGAAGCTTTGTTAGGAAAATTCCTAGAAAATATGAAAGCGAAACGTATAAGAAAATTATTAACGGAAAGAAAATCGTGAAAGCCAGAAAATTTTGTGTTGCAATTCTCAAACTCGCAACGAAAATAAAAAAACCTCTACGTATAAAAAACAGCTAGCGCGAACGAATGCATATATTCTCTCGACGTTAATGGTTTTTTTGTTTTCCTTTAATAACCTTTTTACTACGTGGCGAGTACGGTGTCGTTTTTGTGACTATTCTGTTTTCTATTTGCTCTATCGCGAAAGTTAGATTTGCAATTTTAATTCTAAGAACGTAACGACGTTTTAATGCGTTCGTCGGTTCTGTTATTTCTGATTTGCAGAGACTACATGAATGATCATATCAACATATTAACCTCTTTGCAGTTATACCCGTGTAGGTCCATGGAAAATTACATTCTTTTGTACATAATGACGGCTGAAAATGAAACAAGAAATTCAAATTAACATGAAATGTTCAATACTCACAAACACAATCCCATTTGACAAAAACATTGCCTGATTATGCCTAAAAAATGTAGAACCAACAACCAATAGAAGTGGATTTTTCGTATAAGAAAAAAAGCGAAACGTATAAGAAAAAAATTTGCGGGAAGGGGATCGTGTAAGCCATAAAAGTTTGTGTTGCAATTCTCGGTCGTAGAAACGAATACAAAAATATCTCTTTCGAAGTCGCAACGAAAATATAAAAAATCTGTGTATTAAAAACACCTAGATAGCTTAAACGCGAACGAATGCATATACCCTCTCGACGTTAATGTTCTTTTTGTTTTCTTTTAATAACCATTATACTGCGCGGCGAGTACGATGTCGTTTTTGTGACTATTCTATCTCTCTTCTGTTTGCTCTAGCACGAAAGTTTTTTTTGCTTTGAACGAAATATGTAGTATTAAAATTTTATTTAACAATTTATATTATATTGAAAATGAGATTTTTAAATTAATGTTTTAGATTAATTTATATTGAATTTGGTAACCGATAACAATTTTCTCCAAGGCCAGTAGAACTAAGTATTCCTAATTTTAACGTAACTTATTCTTTATTAATCCCTCTTTCAAGTATGTATCAACATTTTGCAGTAATATGTGTTAAGAAGAATGAATATGTACTACGTACTTGTTATGTGAAAAATGAAACCCAGATTTGAGTGATAAATTATAAGTATTGGATCAGTTCGCATAATAATACCAAATTTTTGAATGTTACTTGCTTTATTTAATAATAGTACAATTATATCAAATGTGATGATCCAAAGTCATGTCCGTTATCATGCGAGTTATACATCCGTAAAAAATCTGTTAAATATTTTATAATTTATGTAAAATTAAATATGTTTATCGTTTAATTCTTTGCATAAGGGTCTTCAGTTTGATCAACTCTAAGAACGTTTTAATTCGTTCGTTGGTTCTGTTAGTTCTGCAATGTCTTCTTTGCAAGGAATATGTATGTTATCATGACAACATATTAATCTCTTTGCAGTTATACCTGTGTAGGTCCATGGAAAATGACATACTTGTGTATATAATGACGGCTGAAAAAAAATATATATATATATACGACACATGTAACAAGACGAAAACGATCATCCAATTCACACTACATGTTGTTGTTCAAGTATGTAGCGCCGATCTGAAACGGGATGTCAAATAGATAAGATCGTTCTAAAAAGAGGCTTTGACTGCAAAAGTACGTTACAAATAAAAATTCACAATAAGAGTGATACAGTGTAGAAATAAGAAGTTGAGGTCACAGCAACTGCCATCTGACAGGAAAATGTCAAACTAAACTCGACGAAAACATGGCTGATGGTCAGACTTTTGAATAACCATTAGGAACTCGAAGGTTGTTAAAAAGTGATGCTTCCATGTAAACATAGATGCTATATGAGTGCATCCATCATCACCACTTAGTTTCTAACGTTCTCTTAGTGATGTTATACATCTAAGGACATGAAAAGTGTTCGAAACGCTAATAAATGTATAGAACGAGCAATTTGCACGACAAAAAAAAAGAATAGTTAAAGGTCGTATGGAAGTTGTTGAATTTGTTTGAGTGTAAAATAAAACTCGTAACTGGGAGTTTGGGTGTTATAAGTGTTGTCTTTCTACTGCGAATAAATATGTTCTACTTCGGGCGATAGTAGATGCATCGCGCCTTGGACGCCAAAATCATCTGCGACACCAGAAATCATCGATAAAATCCACTACCGTATTTTACGAGCTATAAGACGCACCTTAATTAGATTGCAAAACCAGACGAAAAAAATTATGTTTTATTGGTTTATAAAACTGAATTGACCTTTAAAATCCCAGGAAATCGTTATCTGAGCTTTCTTCTTCCTCCTCTTACTCATCATCGTTGTCCTCCTCTTCATATATAACATAGTCTTTGCTGCCATTGAAAGCGTTACTTATGTCGCACTGCTTGAAAGATTTGACAATACTGTCATCACTCAAAGAGACCACGATAGTTTTATCCACTGACACACTTGTTTGATTGTAGGCCCTTAGGCGTGATTTCTTGTTCGGTTTCATTAATCATTCATTGGAAGGGTTTATTTATCGAGACATCAAGAGGTAGCAATTTTGCAGATAGTCTTCACGGAATTACAGCGAACACTGTATTTCTTTGCCTCAATTTCACTTTTACAGAATATTTTAAATGACTTCTAAACTGATCTAGCACAAGCAGTAAACTCTACTTCAATAAAATACCTAACCTTCCTTCACATACTCTGTTAATCCACAATTTCATACCAGCCTCATCCTTGTTAAGTACGTGATCAACAACACCTGGCGGTATCTCAAAAGTTTTTGGAATGGTTTTGCGCTTGAATATGATCATGAGATTAAATTTAGTACCATCAGCACAACATGAAAGGACAACAGTGTAGTGTAGTTTTCCATTTGTTTTTACAGTTAGAGTTTTAGTACCATCCATGACAACAGTCTTGTTACACGGTACATCAAATGTCAAGAGTTTTATCCATATTCGCTATTTGGCCATATTCGCATTATTCGGAAAGAAAACCAGTTAGTTTCACACTGTTTTTTTTATCTATGTTTAATAATAGAGCGATGGAAAGATAACCTTTTTTCTTCATCCACTTGTGGCATTTTCTGCGATATTTTGGTTTTGGTTCATATACGCTTCATAAACCTATAGCACCAATCGTATTATCAGCCGATTACTCTCCTCAAAGTCTTGGGTAATATTTTTGAGAGAATAGTGACCTTCCGTATGAGGAGCGTGCTCGAATCAAACCATATAATCCCTGACAACCAATCTGGATTCCGAATATCTCACTCTACTCACAACCTACTCCTAAATTCCAAACTGATGTAACAGATCTCTGATGTAACAGTAGTCACTGTTCTATAGCCGTTTTCCTGGACATTTCCCAGCATGAGGTCCACTTGGAAAATCCAAAAGTGGTGTCGTAAGTCCCCTAAAAGATCTTTCCCCCATTCACCAACCAGAATTATTCAGTCAATGCAAGACCTCCAGGATATTCGCGATACAATAAATACCACTATCCTTTCGTTAAAAGGCATTAACTTAGAAAAAATATAAAAAGACAAAAAAAAACAAAAAACAAAGAAATTTATAAAATAACATAAAGATGGAAAAAAAAAACAAAAACTAAACAAGGATATCCACATCTCCTGCTGCATAATTGAACTCATAAGACAATAGAATATCGCTTGCACTCAGGTGCAAGCAGCGTAACATCTAAGGTCAACAGGCACTTACTTGCGCTAACACAAGAATTACTTGCGCAAGTATTACTAGAAAATACATAAGATCAATCTAGGAAGTCAGATAACCCCATGTAATCAAATCAGTTGACTATGGTATGGCCAAGGTTTTGCAGGTTTTCGTTGGTTATGAAGCGAATGGTTTCGTATATCTTTCTTAGCATATATTTCCATCCTAATTTGCACAATTCAAACGGGTAGTGGAGTTTTAGAGGGCCAAATCCCAGTGTGCATGTACTGGACATCCTTCGCATTTTGAAGTTTTCTCCACTTCCAACACAAAAGAAAAAAACGTTGCACCAAACTACATTTTTGTATTAATCCCTAGTTTTATTTTCACGATGTTCTTGAATCCATTTCAGTACGTCATCTTCTAGTTTTGTCCATTTTGCAGTCCGGCACATTTAGTCTTTCTCAGTTTTTTTTAGTTCTTTACTAGCCCACCAATTGCGAATGATTTGTTTCTGTTGATGGAGGGCCGAAGTGTCGCTCAGCTGCTCTGTTTTCATGTTATTCTGCATATGTTATTACTTTCAGTTTATAGCTCATATCATGTATTTGGAATGCCTTTTATTTTTTTCCCCATGACGCAACTAGCTACTAGAAAAAATATTGTACTGTTATCGATAACAGAAATCAATTTTTAATTCAAGTTGTCATTGTAAAATTACATTCCAAATACTCAGTCACTTCGTAACCAAGTTTCTGAAGTCTTGTTGTTGTTGCTTGTGCAGATTCAAATAATGAGTCGAACGTATCTGGACAATCTTTATAGATAGGTTTTTATCGGTTTACGCTGTAGAATTAAATACAACCATGATAAAGTAACCCATAAATTGAAAGAGTTGATTGGATTCTTCACAATAACCATCAACTCGTATTCCAGCTAGTTTTATTTCCTTTCCTTTCGCTGCATGATGAATTGTTATAATTTTATTATATTCTTCGTAAATAAGCCATTTAATTGCAGTTCTTGATTGATTATCGCGCCACCGATATTCTTGTTATTATAGCTATACTATTTGACTTTAAATAATTTCGTCTATATACTTTATTACATGCGGAAGCAATCGTGAATACTTCTGTGAAAGGATATATATTACATTCATTTAGAAACATTTGTCTAAACATTAGACAGATCATTAATATGTTTACATCACTCGTACAGTATTCGACAATTTCGGTTTTCATATTAAATTCATCATTTCTACGTTGTTCTTGCTTCTTCGTTCATACTATCGCAATTATAAAATTCTTTAATTGGTAGAATACCAATATAATTTTCGTTTTGTGTAGGGTTGAATAAATGTGGGAAGTAGTCCTTTTTTAATACATCAAGGAGACCGAATGCTTTAGGTAGTTTTGATAATACCATCGGGAAGTAGTTTAGAGAGTCAATAAACTTTACATTATATAATTACATTAACAAGATCTTTGTTCCACCATTAGCAACTGCGGTTTGTTATCGATTTCGTCTAATACATATCGTAATAAGAACTGGTGATCTAATGCTTGGCCATTATAAGCAATGACAACGACATTATAAGCAGTGATTGCAATAACGCATCGTAAGCTAGATAGTATGCATGGCTTTTGACGACGGAGTGAGATGGAGACAGAGGTAGCATGTTTGTAAATCCCCGCAACTCATGTTTGTCGCATCGGTGCACTGTTGCTGCCAGTTCAATCCAATGTTGCCAGATAGTGATAGGTTTCCCGCGGAATCGAACATACGACCATTTTTAAGACTGTCTATATAAAACCTTTATTTGGCATACAATACTACACAATATAAACATTTTTCAAAATAATACATTCCATTTCACATTACATATTCTCATATTAAATTCATTAAATTAACATACTCAAAGTTACAACATACCAATAACATATTCAAATTAAATTGCTTTTTGCCTCGAATAATATGACCAGGCTTCTTTATATAATAATATGTTCTTCCCAAGAAGAAATAATGAATTTACCCCATCTTTAATATAAACCCTTAAATCCCTTCCTTCCTTTTTCTTACTTCTAAGATTTTTTCCATTATCACAATTTCCTTTACCCCCCCCCCCCCAGACATTCTCAGATTTGCAGCCAATTCCCATTCTTCTTCACTCATTTAAACACGTACATTCTTTTACCCAATGTACCCACGTTTCTTCATACCTTCCACATATCCTACACATCCTCTCTCTCTCTCATTCATCCAATACCTGTTTCCGCTTTCTTCACTCCCACATCTAAATCTCGCAATCATTATTTTTTTTCATGCTCACAGTTTCTATGATATACTCAGGCAATCCATTCTCAATCATTATGCTCCTATTATATCTTCCATTCCATTGTTCCATCTATTCCTTCTTTCTTGCACCTCGATATCATTCACTTTTATCTCGACTTCATTTATCGCTTCTTCTACATCACCCATTCTGTCCAACCATCTTTGCATAGACCAACCTACTCGTTCATAAATTTTTTTCCTCTCCTTTGCCCATTCATACTACTACCCCTTCTTTCTTCCTCTAAACTTTTCAAATACACCATTTTCACCAATCTCATATTCTCATCCCCCATCACCTTTCTCTTATATTTTACTAGCTTCTTTATGCCCTTGTTCCAACATTTATACTTTCTACATTCTTGCAAAATTATCTCTCTTCGTGTTGACCTTGCCCCTCCAATGTTTCTCCTCAACGCTCCACATATCACTTTTTCCATCTCATCGCTCTCTTTTACTCCCCAAACTTCCGCTGCGTATAATAATATGCTTTGCACGCATACTTCTACTATTTTAATTCTCATACCCACCGACTCTCCAAATTTATTTTCCCATACACATCTTAATTTTTCCATTTCCATTTTTGCTTTTTTCACTGCATATCTTACGTGTGCATTACAATTCCCATTATAATTTACCATAAAACCCAAATACTTATACATTTTCACACTTTCACTCTCCCTTTGACCTATTTCTAATTCATCCTTCTTACTGTTCCTTCCTGCTCCTTTCTTACACACCATAATTTTCGTTTTTTCCACATTCATTTGTAGCCCTCTTTTTTCCATATACCTATTCACCATTTCAATCATCTCTTTCATTGCTACTCTAGTTTTCGCCATACATACAAAATCATCCGCATATCCTAACGACCACACTTTCTCTTTACCAATCATCACTCCTCCACTTTGTCCATTTCTCAAAACATTACCCAAATCAGACATATAGATATTAAACCTTTTGTTTTCAGCCTTATTGTTTTTGAAAATTATCTTGAACAAGAAATCTACTAAATTTGAATCAAGATTACATATGAATAAATAGTAACAGAAAGAGTAATGTTTATTCTGGAGGAAGCTTTCGATTTACCAAGTCTATTCCTATGATCTTCCACCAGCTGTTTAGAAAATGTTTTTATAAACTGCAATCGTTGAATATCTTCATTGCCTAGATAACTTTGATACAACACAAACGAATTGACGGAAGCAATATCTAATATCGCATAAAACACAGCCAGCTATCGTTTGGTACGCGTGTGTCTACCCCTCCTTTGGTTTCATTGTAAGAAGCTATTATCTCAAGTTTTCCGGTAGTTTTGTCAAAGCTGCTGTTATGATCCATTGAAGAAACCAGAACAACCGCTTTTCCTTTTTTAAGCACGTAGGAAACGAGGGTCACCTCTTTAGTAAAACCGTAGAGTAAAAACGTCTTTAGTAAAAACCGTTCCTTCTGGTTTTTTGCAATCTGCTAAGAACTGTTTCTGAACCAGTTGCCAGCAGTCACGTTCTAATGTGAATTTTTAGTAGGTCCTATTAACTGCAACACAGATTGGGTAGGTTTTCAGAATTTTTGTTCTTCACTAGACAACATTTTCCACATGACTTCACTAGACAACATCACTGTTTTTTTCCAATATATAATA
>WYDF02309557.1:0-15057 GCA_009867245.2 Adranes taylori | reverse complement strand
TTTTTTTGCATGTGCACCAAAGTTCATGTTTTTATCCAACGTAACACCTAGGTATCTTATCGTCGGCTTGAATTCCATGGCGCCGACCTTTGCGTTAAAGTCTCCAAGTACTACTGTAGTATATAAAATGTATAAAATGTATGTAAAATGTATATAAGTATATAAAATGTATGCTAAGAGTACATAAAATAAATGGATTTTCATACACAGGAGACGAAGACTGTCCTAAACGCAAGTGTGTAGTGTGTGGGTTAGTACTATTTCATCATTTTACGTTCTATCTGCTAGTTATCATTTAGTCACCGTATTGCCAAATGTGGTAAAAATCATACAATAGCAGAAACTTAATTTTGCCTTGTATAAAAGATATCATTTATTGTATAGTCCGAAAAATTAATAATATTCTTCTTTCGAACAATAATTCCAAAAATGTACGATATGTTTGAGGATATCGAGGCAACAATAATAAATGGAATTAAAAAAAAGTAAATTTCTCCCAATTGAAGTTGACGAGACCACGGATGTTATCAATTCTGCTGTTTCGCTTGTTATTGCTAGGAATTTTAAATACAATGAAGTTGAAGAAAGCTTTTACTTTGTCATTTTCTAGCCGAAAGCGCAACGGGCGAAGCCATATGTAAAGCTAATGATTATTATTTCAAAGAAAAGGGTATAATTGAGTCAAATTGTTGTTGATTGTGTACTATGGTGCAAAGTCAATGTCAAGTTTATATTCTGGTCTTCGTAGGCGCGTCTTCAAATGTAAGTTGGAGCCACTGCTGTATCAATAGGCAGAATCTAGTATCAGAGCGCCTTCCTTGAAGAATTGAAACTCGTTCTTGATGAGGCGGTGAAGATTATTATTTTTAAAAAGTCCTACACACTCAGGAAGTTCTGTCCGAAGAGATGATGAGACTTCATTCTTCTCTACTCTCTCATACAAATTGCAAATAAATAACTTGAATTTGACATTCCAGAACAGCTCGATAACGATCTTTAATGTCGCGGATAAAATTGAAACTATAATTAGAAAATTAGATTTTTAGAAGCTGTGTATCGAAAATATTTAACCTGAAGTGTTTGAAACCTTACATAATTTCTTATCTGAAAACAAGATTCGTTTGTCTCGGAATATAAGGGAAAGGATTATTGAACACTTAATAAGCTTAAAATCGTCTTTCAATCAATACTTCTCCAAATCTGAAGCAGCAGCCAATTGAATTTCTAACCCCTTTGATAATAGATACTTTCAAACAGTTACGTCATTATCAATCAATGAAAAGGAGAATTTAGTTGAATTTTACAAGATAAATCTAAAAAAATAAGATGATTAATTTTTGGCTAGATATTAGTAAAGAATATGAACAGCTTGCTGACAAAGGTCTTCTGTTGCCGTTTGCTAGCACCGAACTGGTTCAGAGAGCTTTATATATTTTTATAGAACAGAAATATAGAAATTGATTGAATGTAGTTCTGAACTTAAAGGTATACGTCGCATCATTTGAACCGAATTTTAAAAAACTATGTACCTTAAGCACAAGTATCTCATTAAATTTATTTTGTTAGGAGATTAATTAAAAAGTGAAAATAAATTTCTGTTAAAACCATTTATCAATAATATAAATATAACAAAATGGTAATTAAATTTATTAAACTTTAAGCATATTATAATTGTAGCAAATTGTAGTTAAAACTCCTCAAATAACTTTTTTCACAAAATTTCTTAACAAAACAGATCCATGGCGTCTAGCATGTCTTCACATTTATTACAATACAACTATATAATTATACTTCCAATAACAAATTTCATGAAATACAATCATTTTTATATGATGATCCAATTTAACGTAATGTACTACGAAATGCTACGCGAGTCAAAAAAAAATAGGAAAATGTTCTTGTGTTGATCTTGCGAAATTATAATTGGAATATACTTGGCCTACAACATCCACGCCATATTTAGTATTATTATAATCAATAACAATCACTGGTTTTCCAATAGCTTCATCAATTTTAACGTCATGATGGCATGTTTGTAACATTTTTGTATCTTTTCAGTAAATAAGACACGATAGTACACTTAACACTAAATCCGAACATGCTAGAACCAGTGAGTCGTATATTCTCCTATGAAAGCTGTCTTTTGCTGACTGCTATTGATCCTATGAGTATAATTCAATGGCTGAGTATTTTTCCTGCTAATTCAGTGCTGGTGAACCATTGATCTGTTGTTATATTCCTATTTGATCCATATATTGGTTCACAAAATTGCTCGGAAACTGATAGTGCATTATTACATTTAGAAAAGCGTTCCTCAGGTTTATTTCCTACGTATACTTCGAGATTGCTGCCATTATAAAGTTCTGCATGATAAACGGCAAAAAATCCTTATTCCGTAGGTGTTCCGCTTTTGATGCATATATTGCCGAAAGCGTCTTACAGCGTCTTCGGAAAGTTTCGAGTTTTTCATCGGTCGTGACCTGTTGCGACATAATGGACTGACATATTTCTGAAACTGGCCCGTTGCTCTTGAAGAGGCCTTCAACATTCAAACGATTAAATTTTTTAACACCACTCAATAGAAGAAAGCCCATTGTGTCAATTTCCACATTATTTATCAATCTTCTTTATGTTTGTACGAGTATATGTACTTGCTGAACAAATGGGAGATGTAATTTAAATATCGTAGCGTCAGCTTTGGATGAATATTTGAACAAATAAAAGAATTTGAATTAAACAAGAAATGAAACTTGAATAATTAAATAAGAACTAAACCTTAAAATTAGGGTTCGTTTTATTTACCGATATGCCTTAATAATTTAAGTAGTTATTCAATTAATTGATTTAGTATATTGCGCAATCTATTAAAGTCATAACAAAAAAGTCAATGAAATGTTATAGTTATGCTAATAATCGATAACTAGATCAAATAAAAACAATAGTATGCGTATTTGAAATGAATATGTTACAATTAATTAAATGTCTGTTTGATAATTGAAGGATGTCACCTTGTAAAGTCAGCAAACTGCAATATATACATTTAGTCTATCATATTAATACTTTTAGATTGTTTACTTTTTTAATTATAATACTTTACCGCTATGACTTTAAACTTATAAGAAAGAATAAAAAATCTATACTGACGACGGCAAACATCCCCTTGGGGATGGCTAACGCTGATAAGGACCGAGAGATTGCCGGTATAAGCAATCCCCCAATTACTAGCCAACGACTTCGGGCGCCAGCTAGTAAGTGGCAGGGCATCCTATTGTCATGGGGACCTGAAAACGCTTCCGAAGGTGGATGAACCACCCCAAGGTGGTCAACGGCATGGGATCAGGAAGGCAAGGAGAACCCACCTCATTAAAGGACTTCGGACATCCCTGGAAAGCGGTAGACTAAATGAATAGAACAGAAAATAAATTAGTTTTGCTAGGCGATCCGGCTTGCAATCGGCTCTGCTCTGCGTCCAGGGTAGGCAGTGCGAAATGGGCGACTGGCCATGAGTTGGTGGACAATTGGGCTGTCCATGGATATTATGCTTCTAGGAAACAACAAAAACATAGACGGCAGAGCTTGCGAATGGCGTCCAGGAATGTGCGTGGACTCAAATAGCCAGACAACCTCCAGGTACTCCAGGAAGAAAGACAACGCTGTAAAATCGATATAGTAGGGATTTCACTGGAAAGGAAAAGGTCATTTTCAATCAACAACATATACCTGCTATGACTCTGGTGCCGAAGACAGAAACATCGGAGGTGTAGGAATCCTCATTTCCAATAAAATCAATAAATCTGTACTAGGATACGAACCAAGTAATGAAAGGATCATCACACTGAGAATAAACGCCCACCATGTGTTCTGAACGTCATAGTGGTGTACGCCCCGACGTCTGGCGCCGAGGGGGGAAGAGATCGATGAATTATATAAAACGCTCGAAACAATAACTGGCAATGTTTCCAAGAAGGTAAATCTAGTGGTGTTGAGCGATTTCAATGCGAAGATTGGATGCACTATTGCAGATGATCATCAGTATGTTGGAAAACATGGCATTGGAATTCGGAACGATAGTGGCGCACGGCTGATCCAGTTTTGCTTTGATAACAACATGACAATCGCAAACACTCTTTTTAAACAGCATATCAGGAGACTATATACATGGAGGTCCCCTGATGAATTTTTCAAAAACCAAATCGACTATATCCTGGTCAAACAGAAATGGAGATCCTCGATCAGTACGGCGAAAACGCTACCCTTGGCGGACTGTGGAAGCGACCACCAATTACTGATATGTGAATATGCAGTTAAGCTCAAAATCTGCATGACCACATACATTAAACCGCAACCCACACTTGATGCAGATCAGGTGCCAGTTTTAATGACCTCATCATACAAATATTGGAGCCACGGAAAGCCGAATTACAAACTGCCAGTTCGGAAGCCATCTGGCAGGATCTAAAACAATCATTATGATAATGTGGGAGGAACTCCCGCAGAAAGTACGACCGAATAGATGTCAGCCATGGATGTCGGAGGCTACCTGGCAACTTATAAAAGGGAGACGCACTGTCAAGATTGAAGGCCTGGACAACAGCGACACCAGGGTACGATATCAAGAGCTGAATCAAGAAATTCAAGCCAGCTCACGCAAAGATAAAAATGAATATTTCAATGTGCTATGTTCAGAGAATCAAGGTCATGCAAACACGAATTCCAGAAGATACGCAAAGACATTTTCCAGAAGATACGCTACATCACATGCTAATTTAAAACTAGTCACTGGTTTATACACGATCGAGAAGACAAGCTGATTACAGAACTAGACAAAGTCGTTTCTGTATGGCAAGAATACTGTGGAGACCTCTTCCCAGGCACAGGAGCCAATAGAGATGAGCTAGCGAGCCACAAAGAAGAGTCAGACATCCTACTCTCTGAAATGGAAGCTGCGCTCTCCAAACTAAGAGAGGACAAAGCGGTTGGTGTTGACCGAATCTCTACGAAGGTCGTCCGTGCACTTGATTATCAAGGCCTGAGACTTCTATACCTCCTGTGCCAACGAATATGGGAAACGAGACAATGACCGGAGGACTGTACTACCTCAATGCTACTACCAATACACAAGAAGGACCCACAACATACTGTGATAACTACCAGGTTATTTTCCTGATCGCACATGCCACTAAAATCATGCTATATATCATACAACGTCGTCTAACTGCCTTCATTAGTCCTCAAATAGCGCCAGAACAGACAGGCTTTGTGAAAGGTCGAGGAACCGGAGAAAAAATACTTAATCTTAGGCAACTCATCGAAAAGGCCAGAGAATATCATGTTTCTATGTGTCTCTGTAATGTAGATTATGAAAAAGCCTTTGACAATGTCCGCTGGTCAAGGCTATGTAGAACACTCCTAGTGCTTAGGCAACATGCTACAGTTTAGCCGATCCATCAGAAGCAGCTTCCTTTCCAGAAAATTCGCATAAAAGGAGCCATCCAGGCCAGTGACCCAGAGACGCACTTTTTGAGTTGTTGTCTTTGGATAGCTGCGAGAACTCAATCGCGCTAGTTCAAAGCGTTGATTCTGAAATAATACGTAGTCAATTCCTTTTAGTCAGCGGGGAATAATCACAGCCAGTATTGATCTGATATTAAAGCCTATAGTAAAATTTCAAATATTCAAACAACATCTAAGTAAAAAAATTGATTGATTCCGTCAACGCAAATTATTAGTCAATATCCATAACATCATCATGCATCATCAAAAAGCCAATTATCATAACGTCTCAATACATTTCTACACCTGCGCACATATCTTCGAAAATCCTATCGCTACAGCGCATCGATAAAGTTCTACATATGCTAATTCTCTTTTTCGCCCTTCATCCACGTATTATTCAACCAACGTTCATTTATTTAATCCAGTCAACGTCGACAATTGCAACTTGAACGCCGTTGGTACTGAAGAGAAGTTTCATTCTAGAACCGTACCATAGCTGAAGACAAATAATAAAATAAAATATGAAAATCATATTTAGTTCGTTTATTTGCTTTATTATTTTTTTTTAATGAAAGAAGAGAACTGGATCAGCCTAACAAATTCTGAATTATATTTTGAATCAACATTATTGTCAGTGTTATTGTCCTTCTATGTTTATCATACTATAAGAGACTATAAGAGATTAAGTACTTTATTATAAAAATTGAGAACAAGCGAATTCCTAACCCAACCCTGAATCTCATGCAAGAGCAAATGATGTTACAACAGAATAAAGTATGGAAAGCAGTATAGTAGTTATAAAGAAATTTCGATCCTGCTTTGATTAGGATAGTTAAGTTCGTAACACCGTAACTATATTCCTTACTATATATCGCCTTAGTATGAACGATGCCTAGATAATAGAAAGAATATCTATATGTTTTTGCATCTATAAAATGTGAAAAACGAAAAATCTTCGTTTCAAGATATCATTAATCAAAATTAAGATATCAATAATGTTATTTTGTTTTTAATACTTAAAAGCAATTTGCAGTTTCTTTATGTAGCTTTTATTTATCGATTTATTAATTCACTTCGTGAAACACAATTTGATAATGTACAAACAGTAGACTTGCTACAATAAAAACGAAAGTTAAGAATTTTTCAACTGCAAGAAAATTGTAACATTCTAATCGATACCTACAACATGTAATTAATTTGTAACAGCACATCCAAGAACATTTAAAACCTTCATACCGAAATATCTCACTCATGAACACTGTGTGATATAGGTGAAATGTATGAGTACATACAGGTTACAGAATTAAGATTTTTAAGATAACCTTTTACCTTATCGTTGCTGCGCTAAATTGATCTCTCATTTCTTACAATCCCAGCATAGATTCAATACTATGATATTTATAATTACGTGTTGTTAAAAATTGCAACATAGTGTTTTTCTCCTGTCGGTAAGTCATAGAAATATACCGTGCGTTTCAAAATATCTGCAACAAAAACCAAATTTACTGCTATATGTCGATATGGCTTTTATCACTATGATTTATCCATAATTTATCAATAACAACATTTTACAATTTGAACATTTTTGTACAGAGAATAATGCTTTATATGTAGTTTCTCGAGCTAATTTGCGGAGCATTGGTGTGGTGGAAAAAGACACTCCAGACAAGACAGAAACTGTCTTCCATACAGATAACTGCATGTTTTGAAACAACAGGGACTATGAAAACAATCACAACGGCAGCAGTATAAGTGCTGCTAGATATTCCGCTCTTAGAATTGATCATAGAAGCAAAGACCGAATCTGCATTCCATCGGCTAAAAATTAATAATAAAATTAACCAAATTTGGCAAAGGAAATAAACACTAAAATTATAGGGGATGAAATATTTGAAAGGAAGTTGGACTGTATATCGCCATAATAGACACATATACTATGAGGTAATCATAAATTTTAGACTATCGTATTTTTCCGGAATCTGCTCTAGTCTGGTTTCCAGACGGTTCAAGAACTACCGGTGCTCAAGAACGCCGAAAACGTGTCTGCATTGACGAACAAATGTATAGATGTGCTCTGCAGAGAGACCATGACCAACTCAGTTACACTGATCTGGATACCAAGGCTGCAACCAGTGCCGCACAGCCATAACATCTATCAATCGTCTTTCTTAGTTAAGGCTATTTGAATAAATCAGATGCATAAATTCAACTAACTGTATGAAAAATGATTTGGTTAATGCTACATGCAAATAAACAATGACTTTTTGTACACTCAAAATGAATAACGCCTCATCGAAAGATTAAAAAAAGTGATATTTGCAATTACTACGTGCAAATATATTTATAAACATGGCGTTCTAGTTTCGTCTAATAAATACCCCAATTATTTATAAAATTATTTTGGTTACAAGTTTTGTCGTTCCTACCAACACCAATCTATTTTAGAATTACACTCTGTTACTACTAAATATTCTACTGAATATTATTTTTACTAAGTAGAGTTGTCTAATTTTATTTAATTTATTTTGCGTGAAGGATTAAACACGAAAGAGGATTAAATTATTTGTTAACAAATACTGGGCACTATTATTTTCCATTTAATTAATTATAATTTAATTTATTTTAATTCATGATTTTATTTTCATTAAACATTGTGAACAAAAGTGTAATTGATTTTTACTGTTTTGTTGGCTCGTAACTAAAACTCAATCTAATTACTACGGAGTATCGTAGATATACGTGGTTTAGAGTAAAACGCACAGTTCTAATGCTAAGTTGCTCACCTCGTTTATTAAAGCTAATCAGCCGTTTTTATATACTATATCTAAGGTTATGACAATACGTCATTTAGGTAAATGAATTGATATATGATATTGTGTGTACGGTTTTGCTTACATTTTTGTTTTCATTAAAATCCAATCTAATGAACTGTATTAATTGTAATATAAATATATGTTTAAAAAGATGAAATTGAAATAAGCATGGCTTGGCGAACATTGCTTCCAATTGTTTTTAATAATATTTCGATTTATTAACAATAATCGCCTTAACTACATAAAATATACATAGTTATGATCTGCTTTGTACTTATCTAATTTCCTGTTGATAAATTTTAATTTATGTGAAAATCTCTCTTGATGAATCTTGAGATATTAAAATAATAATTTGATCTCATTCTTCATTTTATTAGTTGAATCTGTAAGACTGTTAAGATGGCTTCTTAATTATTTGGGGAAACAAGTAACAACTATATAAATATGACATTTAACATTTAAGTTTTTTAGAATGTTAATTCCATTGACTTGTGAAATATCCGGGATATAAAGATTGTAGCCCAAATCTTCCAGATATTCCATTAATTGACGTTAACGTTGTTTTGTGAAATATCTGTGGGTATAAGGACAGTAGCCTGTATCCTCCAGATATTCGAATCATTTCTCAATGATTTTCAAATATTATCAAATGTATTTAGTACAAAGTTTAGTATTTTGGAGTATAAGGGACTCATCCTCAGGGACTTCTTCTTGGTACTTATATGCAAAATTAATTATCTAACAAATGTTAAAAATATTCTAATATTTTTCCGCTGTTCACCCAAGAACTTATAATTTCTTATTACCAATTGTTTTTTTTTCCAGTAAGAGTAGTACGTCTTTTATTTATTTCTTTGTGCCCTCTAGCTAGCTCGTTTAGGCACCAGTGTGCTTTCTCATACTACCATGCTACATCGGTTGGTGACCTTGGATTAGATAAATGAATTTGTTCAAAGTTTAATTAGATACAATAGAATTTAATTAACGAAAAATGATTATTTCTATATTTTAATTGTAAAATTTATTTACAGTAAAACTGCCCGTAGAGGACTGCCCTTTTTTCAACTAGTCTGTCTAGCAAAAAAACTGCTTACGCATTGACATTTCGCAAAGTTTAGGCCATCCTGACTTATTTAAATGGCTTACAAGTAATAAGCGTACGAAACTATCTACCATTGAACGAAATTACAACATATCTTACGTGAGTGAGAAGCATTGGCACCCAGAAAAAGAGACCTATTTGAAACAACAAAAATTAAATCTGAATTGCTAACAAGAAGCTCTCACTAGGAAATATTGAAACTGATGCAAGACATAGACCTATTGGATTAGTGTGACTAAACGATCCACGGAAAGTACAATAAGCAATTTGGCTACTGCTTATTGTACTGCTTAAAGTGCTACTGAACGTAGTCCGTAGACAGCCCTTGGTGGAAATACTATTAATAATAACAATAATGACTTAATAACAATAAGAGTTTTCATTTCACATACAATTTTTGGTAATGGGAAAAGTCCGTTCGTTTTATATAGATCTAGGTTTTACGGTGGACAAGCATCTCTTATTATCTCCAAATTTGGTGTTGTTTCAGTACCTTTGGTTTGGAACACAAATTCTTGTTTGAGACTTGTATATTTATTACCATCTGCCTCGTATGAAATATTTAATGCGAAAGGAGGAAGTGCTGCATGTAATTAATTATTTTATAGTCGAATTTTAACTAAGATTTTATAGTCGAATTTTGCCCCCTTTGAGTGATAACCCATAAAGAAGACACATCCCACATTCTCCAGATTTAATTCTCTAGTACTCTATGCACATGCATTTTATCTCATTCTAAAGTAGCTTATGTATTTTGAATGGCTTTATAAAAGGTTGTCACTTAGATCATTGTTGTCACTTAGATCATTGTTCTCACTGCATTGTTGTCACTTAGATCAAAACTGTTATAGATTATTTCTTACATACTTCTATAATAATATAATTAACTTATTCATTTATTTAATTTGTCGTTACAAAGTAGTTACATAGTTCTCATAAAACTAGTACTGCTGTTTAATCGTTTCCTTTGATAAAAAGTACCTATTTGTTTTATCAGATCTTTGCAATTGCATTAGAGACGGCCATTAACATCATTTAGATAGTATATTATATATGTTATATAGTCAGTAATTTTTCGTTAATAAAAATTATTAATTTCAATATGGTAACAGTGTCAGAAAATGAGAAAATTATAAAATCCGGTGTTAATTTGATATTTAGGTCCATGTATTGAATATATTTAGTATATTAAGTTACATGTCATTTTTATATTTTTGACTTTATTTTAGTTTTATGTTAATAACGCCAGTTCTAGAAACAATAAAATATAATGATTTTTACTGAATATTATAAATCAACATTATTCAACGTTGGCAACACTGCAATGAATGCATCATATAAAACATGAGATTGCGTTTCTTTTAGTTTCATACATTTAGATTCATATTCTGTGCATTTCGAAATGATGACCGTTTTTCGAAACGATAAATGGTCGACTTTTAGAAACTTTATATATTGTTATTCTACACGTGTGCCGCTACTCTAAAAAATTCCTAATAAATTCGCGATCAGGAATTTCGAGAGGATTATTCCTGTCTCGTATATTTCGTCTTAATAATGTAATTTGCGTCTGTTCCCTTCTTTTATTTTCTAATTCCACTGCAAAATATCGTCCAAATAATAAAGTCATGACAAAAGAACACGGTATAAAGAAATTCATTGAGCTACACAATAACACACAATTATTTTCAATTAAGTCTTATGTGTTTGTGAATTTGTAATGTTTATCGCAACGGTAGCACTTTTCGTTAGGGTTTCAGATATCGAAAAACTTTTCGCAAGTTGTGAAAAACAATGATGTCACTTATCGAACCGAAAAATCTTCTAGAATTTGGGTTTTTGTGCGTATGGTTGCGATAACCTGTTTATCATAGCGGTAATAAGTGCACAGAATAGGCCCCTTAGAGAGAGTTAATGTTATTTGTAGGTGTTTCTAAATTTTGAACAAAAATAAAGATGGGAGTATATACGGTACATTTCATTATAAATGTGCAACAGAAATAAAATACTTTCTTCATAATTAATTGGCTGTTTACCAAACTTTAGACTTATTTTATTTGGAGAATGTGGGATGTGATTTCTTAATGGGTTATCACTCAGATGGGAAAAATTTGACTATACGTCAATTACGTGTGGAGAGACAGGTAGTTTTTATAGTACTAAAATGATTGAATCAACTAATATTGCTAAAACTATATGCATCTAATTAAAGTCCGTGTGGCTTGTTTCATTTCACTAGGTTATGGACCCAATCAAATCCAGTCACACATGCAGTGCTAGCGATTAATAAAGTGCTAGCGGTGTAAAGAAAAACATAATATGTAAATATAAAAACCACAGCTAGTAATGATGAAAAAGTAAGCAAATCTGAGTCACTAAATGATGAAAAAACAGAAAACACTCTCGATAATGACAATCATATAGATATAAGAACAGGAAGACAAACAAGAAAACCACAATATTTAATCGAATGTTAGTTGTATTTAGCTTATTGTCTACCAAGTGAAATAGAAACTGATCCGGATATATATAATAATGCTATTAAAATGATCATTGGAAAGACGCAGTACATATGGAACTAGACAAATACAAAAACAAAAAACGTGGGAAAGAACAAAATGGACAAAATATAAAATAAAAACAGATAGACCAAATGGATATTTTAAATGAAAGACTAGATTGGTGTTACGGGATTCCACTTGCAACAAGAAAAAATCGAACTATTATATGCACAGGTTGCTAGAATATCAACCATAACATTACTGGTAATTGAAACATTAAATAGCAATTGGGAACTATTTCAACTAAATGTGGCATTGGCCTTTTTAATTGGAGCCATAGACTCAAATATTTTTATATATTAACCAGAATTCCTCAATTCAAAATCAAATACATTGAAGTTAAACAAAGCGTTATGTGGTCTAAAAGAAGCACCAAAAGTGTGGAATAGCACAGTGAACGAGTTTGCTATAAAACAATGAACGAAAAGATCAAACTATGGTAGTTGTTTTTTGATGTTGACGCATTATTAATTACTGGAGAAGTTGATATCGGGCTATCATATCCGATTAATTAAATTCATTAACGATTTCAATAAACAATTCGCTAATAATTCATCAATTCAATGAGTAACCCTCTAATGTAATATAAATTGGCTAATCAAATCTAATTCGATTATTCGAATATAATATATCAATTAACAAATCAACTTAGTAATAACTAATTACAAAAAATAATACTGTACATATAATTTGATAAAAAAAGATTGAAGCGCTTAAAATAAAAATCTCATACGGCGTGAAAAATATCAAAGGCTCTCCGCACCATGCAAAAGAAATAATATTCACCACGGAAGTAATATTTACAGGCATTTACACTCTAACAAGTTCGTATAGAAAACAACCATGAAACGACGCCGTCTTTCGCGTGTCTATTCTAAAGCGAGCCGCTGTATTACATCTTTTGTCGCAAATGCTTTCTGCATGTCGACTGAATTTTTACGATCTGTCTGGAAGTTGTGTATATCAATTAAAAAATTAAATTAAATAAAAATTTTTATTTAATATAAATTTGTATAGGGTATTTCCGCATTTCAATATTTTCCTTATTTTAAGTTTTACGACTTAACGTATATTTCACCCACTATATTTTCAACGAGTTAAGCTTTGCTTTTGTGCTTTCAACGATTCTAATTCGATGTTAGTTCCACGAATATTGCAGAAGATGTTTTCAGTGCAATGCTTCTAGGGTTTTGACCGCATAAAGCTACCCACCATCGTTTCGAAACTACCGCCGCTTACATTTTGTTAAATATGCGTCAGGAAAGCAATGAAACTTTGATCCTTAGAAATATTAATGGATCAAAATTTTTTATTGGGCGAAATTCAATTCTACTTAAAATTTTCGAGCACAAGTTTCTTACAGATCTCGCCCATTGTGCCGCCGAGTTACTCAAATTGCCACTAGCCAGCCACCTGCCAGGAGAAATTTTGAAATTGTGCTCTTTAGATTCATCGCAACTTCGCTCTATCCAAAGTCATAATTAACAATAAAAACTACCATATCTATCTTACGGCCAGCGAGCACTTATCGCAATCGTCATAATGATTTGTTCAGAAGTAGCTAAAGTCAATATTAATTTAATTATCATGTTTAAATCAACAATCATAAAAAATTAAATCTACAACAAATATCTAGGAACAAATTACAAAACATTAAACTTACACAACGCACTATATTTCGGCAGTATCTTTTGAATTTTTCATCCTGAATTTCTCGTTTTGTTTCTCTCATTTGCATTTACAGTTACAACCCTTCCCTTGTCAACCGATACTTCAGTGGAACCAGGAGGAAGTCACTGTCGATCATCTAGCCAAGCAAAGAATTTATTATGAACCACTGGATTGGCGATATATTCGACACCGATTAAGATCTATTAAACAACATCCACTCACATCACGCAACTAAGTATTTCCATCTTCTATCCTATTCACTTGTGCTAATGGAATATGGCACCGGATCATTTTAATTATCTGTTGAATTATAATTAGCTTCACAATACAATGTCAGTTAATTAAAAATCGCGCTTAGAATCCTTATATGTATAAATAATTGCAAGAATAAACAACAATTTGTAAACTTGTTATGGTGTTCTACGTATGTTTAGCTACAACCTTATGTAAAAGTGTGCAATATAAATAACAATAATAATTTCTCCCCACACCCTGTTTGAAAAATCCATAACAAATTGGATTATGTTCAACAAATCAAAAGTTTTTTATAGAAGATATTTCAAATTAAGGATATGAAACAATAGATGGAATTTTTGAGACAATTTTTGAGACAAAAGGAGACAAAACATATAAGATTGGAATGTAAAAGAACTGGAACGATGGAATTAAAAGTAATCAGAAGTTATTGTGATGTAAGTTGGGCTACGGATAAGTCAGATAGTAAATGTATCAGATAGTAAAAGTGAATGTTGCTGGGAAGTTATTTTCTTTATTTCCGAATTAACGGAAAGCTTTGTTATATTCGGTTTAATATCTACCTGAACAGAACTAACTTAAATCAACTTATGTTTCATTAGTTAGCGTAATATGTTCCTTTATAATAATTGTTCTATTTAAAAACGTAACGACTAGATTCTATTTAAAACCAATGGTCTGTATTATAATTGTGGTTTGTTATTTGATGGACCTTAATAGTTTTATTTATACCTGACTAATTGAATTTAATCAAGATACGAATAAACCTTAACCAATACTTCTTTTATTATTTGACAAAGTTCGTAAATCCATTTTAATTGTTATTGCATGTAAAGTAAATTATTTGATGATTAATAGAGTATTTTAGAAAGAATCGGTTTTGTTTGAATTGTGTTTTATTAATTCATGGGCTTCCACCAGATAATCGTCTCTGCGAGTAATAGCCATTCTTCGTATTCTCCTTCTCGTATCGTGTTTAATCTTCGACCAATTCGCTTCAATATACTGAGTATGAATTTGTTGATTATTCGGAACAACAAATGAAATATTATGATTTACACTCTTGTGAATATAACCCCGCGGTTGCAAACCATTGTATCCTCGTCAACAATCTGTAATAATTCTTGTGCCAGGTTCCACATTTTCAAGAATAACTCTT
>WYDF02309546.1:0-15058 GCA_009867245.2 Adranes taylori | reverse complement strand
AGAGAACTGGATCAGCCTAACAAATTTTGAATTATATTTAGAATCAACATTATTGTCAGTTATTTAAAAATCGCGCTACGAGTCATATATTTGTAGTTATAGATACTAGAACAATAAACCAAACTATTGAAACTTGTTACTGCCTTTCTATGTTTATCATATAAGAAACTACGTACTTTATTATAAAAATTAAGCAATTAGAAAAGCAACGAATTCCTAACCCAACCATGAATCTCATGCAAGAGCAACTTATGTTACAAACAATAAAATATAAAAAGCACTATAGTAATTTTAAAGAAATTATGATCCTGCTTTGGTTAAGTTAATTGTACCAGTAACAACTTTAGTTCCTGCTTCCAGGTGTTCCCTCCACCCTACTTCTAATCTAGTTCTCCTTAAAATTTCTCCTGTTTCTCTTTCATCTAGTTTTTATCAAAAACACTACAGGTTTTTCTACTTTCCGACATCTCCTTAGTTTATCTTTTGCATTGGGAGCTCATTTGATACTTCTTCTTCTATTCGTAATGTTTCTTTTTCGTTGAGCTATACTTTACATATGATTCGAATATCTTTATTGTTGAAGCTCGCTTTATTAGATCTCTCGATCTGACATAACATCACCATACTGACATCGCACCGATTGATCCGGTGTTTGCGTATTGCTAGTGTGTATGTGCCGGTAAATATATAGTTGGAAAGTTCGTACCAAAAACGGCAGCAGATTTCTTTAGCAGCCACGATGTGTGTAACGGATGTCGGCAAAAAGGATCCGTACCGTCGAATTTGGTTCGGATGCACAGTAGAGGTGGAGTAGAGATGATAGGCTATAAGGCCCCGGTTTTCGGCACGGCTGTCGAGCTCCTGTCCTTTTTGTGGATGAACTATGCGTAAAAAGGACAAATTACTAAGCTAACGCTACCGTCTTACCCTGAAAGGGTGCGCTCTACCTTGCTAATGCTCTACCCTGAAAGGGTGCCATTTCAAGAGCATAACTCATCTAATTCAGCTTGCTAGTCTAACTTTATTGAGAATACTTTACAATACGAAACGTATAACAACTTTTAGATAATTATTTTCCAACAAAATACTAAATTGCGCTCTTGGTAATAATTTTTAAGAAATAAAAAAAAATTATTTTGATTTTCTTGCTAATACAAAACAGTATCAAATAACAAGTATTTCTACATGGAGTTAGCGCAACACGCTACATGAATGCAATAGTTAACAACGCACATATTTTTTGTTTAATTGGCACATTAGTACATCGGTGTATAATCTACATTGTTCGTACGTAGAAAGAAGCAAAAGAATATAATTTTCGATACAAAGTAATACAATACAGAAGATGTTATACAGTAGAAGTTATGTATAGTAAAGGCTACACGTGCCAACGAAATTTAACTTTTTCTTTATTGAATTGAATAGAGAACTGTTACTTGGCATTTTTTAATAGATTTTATATATTGTCAAAGGTAAAACTGTCAGATAATTTAGGAGTAACTCTATTTAATGTAATAAGTAGAAAATATGATTACTTATTACTAAAATTGTTTGAATATTTGAAATATGTGGTTTTCGTATCATTTAGAAAAGATCTAAAATTTGTAGACTTGATTCGCTTATAGTGCTGCTTAAGCTGAGAACGAGTGTTCTTACGTTGTAAAAAAAGATAATTGGATATGACTTCTTATTTAATAATTTCTGTACTAACTTTTATGAGAATACATGAATGTGCTTGTAAATTTGAAATACATATTTTATTCATGAAAGAATTGGAGAATGTAATAAAAAGAGAAACTTGTATATAAAATTGATTGGAGTTCTGATGAATTTATAATATGTTTTACATTATAAAAATAAATAAATGTTTGGTGTCATTTCAATATATTTACGCTAGAAATTCTTTCTGCAAAGTTATGAGAAAGACACGATTTGACCGATGATTATAAGGTCGTTTCAGAGGAGTTCGACGTCATGCTTTTCCCACCATATCTTACGAGAGTGTATACTGCAGGCGTGTGATTCACAGTCAGCTGGAGGCATTAACGACGTGACATCTGTAGTACATGGCTTTACGCGTCCTAACACTTTCTTATTCGCTCCATACCTGCCGGGAGTGTATACTTTTGGCTTGTGGTTCACAGTCAGGTGTCAGTGGACAATGTGGCGTCTGTGGTTCACGACGTTACGGGTCCCTAGTGCGTCCTTAAATTACATACTTTTTCCGTTTTTCATATTGTATACCTGAAAATTACCTCCTGCCCTCTCGCTGTATTATTTAAGGCCTGTACACGCTTTCTATATTTTCGCTTTTTATTCATAAAGGAATGTGAGAAAAGAAATTAATGTTATAAAAGGGGACACTTGTATATAAAATTACTTGGAATCATAAGGAATTTAAAATATATTCTACATTATAAAAATGAATAAATGTTTGGTGTCATTTCAATATAATTTCGCTAGAAATTCTTTTTCCAAGATGCTGAGAAAGACTCGATTTGACGGATGAATACTAGGTCATTTCAGAGGAATTTGACGTCGTACTGCAGTGCTAATGCATAATTGTAGTACAAGGCACACCTCTTAAGTAAGTTTTTAAAGGGAGAATGCCAATGATTGGTACAGCTCACAAATTCAATTACAAATAAGGAATGTAGGGTAGTATAGTCCTTTGGGAACAAATATTTTAATTTACGTGAGGTATTTTTTTAGAATTTATTTTCATACACTTTCTAATTGGATTATTAAAATTGAGTTCTGAGTTAGAGGTTTTTTAGTTCACTATTGGTTGTCAGGAAAACATGAGCAAAATAGGTTTGACATTTGGTTAATATAAGCAAAGGTCCTCTCCATGCCAAATCAGTATGTAGTATTTTCAAGTCAGCGTTCCATCCGAAATCCTTGCCAGTTGGTATAATAAACATATTATTTTCTTAAAAAAATTAATCAACCTTTGTTAGTCAGAATCGTGTATTAAACTTAAAATTAGTTAGTAGTCAGATTCAAATATTATGTCAGAATGTTAGTAACAAAATCGGAAGTAGTAATTAAGTGGGAAAAAATATTACTAGAGTACGGTAATTATAGTGTTCACCAACCCAACATAAGTAGTTCTTGATTTGAAATGATGGCACATATGTGAGTTTATCTAAGAATCATACAATTGAATTTAATTCTTGGCAAATATTTATTCTTAGCGTATTGATTGATTGATTGATTATCCAATTATTTGATTGAGTAATGTTTTTGTGAACTGATGAATATTTGAATTATTATTTATTAAATCAAAAAACGATGTTGTAACAAAGATTGCTACGAGACATAAATTAAATAGATTAAATAAATAACTTATGTAAAAGTACCGCACTGGTCTACCGCCAATTGTTAAATTAAACGCATTTATAGTAAATAAGATTTATTCATTCCAATTGAAAATATATACAAACAAGCTTCCTACCGCTGCTAGCAGAACGTATTGTCTATTTTGGAATAAGTACATAATTCCGCATATAGTATGTGGGGATATTTGGTCACCTATCTAATTATATAAATCAGAGGGAGAGAAATTTAACGCAATTTTGGCCGTGCCATAAGTTGAGTACGTGACAATGCTATGCCCGTTTAACTGTGTATGGCTTATGCATGTATGTGTACATGTGTGGAATGGTTGATTTTGCTTGCAGCTTGTTATTATAATATACTGGTTGGCCACATTCACTGATACACTGTAATATACCGCATCACTGCTGCTACTGACTGCTGGGCCGTTGTTTCTATTGTAAGCGTGGGAAAGCCGCTAGAGTGGAAAAGGTGTGTTATCTAGACACAGATGGTAGGGACAATATTGAGATTTGCATAGGGTTGTGTGGATGGACCGTGTCACAGAAATAAAATGTCGTGTGAATGACGACAAATAAACCCGTGTCATAGAGTAAAACTTTAGCGCGGCTCACGTCTATAAAAGCGAGATTTTTAAGTATGTAAAATCAGTTTCTTGCGAACTCGAAGACAAGTCGTCTAGCAGCAGCATCCAGCAGCAGAGCGACTAGCCAAGACAGCCAAGCCGAGCTAAGCCAGCTATGCCGAGACCACCGAACAGAGCGATAACTAACAACAGTTGCCGGCATATCATTTTTCGCTGTTTTATTACTTTATACCACATTTTTGTATTGCTTAGTATGCACCGCTATAACGCATTTGTACTGCTTTATGTAAGCTATATTGTTTTGTTTATGATATGTAACAGCAATTGTTGCATACTGCATTTAATTTAACCTTTATTCTTTTAATTATTATTGACATTTATTTGCGTATATATATTTCTTTCTCTGTTTGTAATGTCATGGAAGAACAATAAACGGTTTTGTTAAAACATTAGGCTGTTTCAATCATTAGTATTAAGTTTGTTACAGCTGCCCACGAGAACACGAATCTTGGACATCTCGCAAGACTCGCAACTACCTGTGCCCTCAGTACGCCACTGAGGACGGGAGGGACAACAACATCAGTTCCAGCGTGCGGTCTCACGTTAAGTGGACCTGGCGCACGAGGACGTATTTTCGAAGACCGTTTTTATTCTGTAAATAATAACATATTTGTTTGTGCCATCTGTCGCTGAGGCTCCCCATTAGCAGCATTGTCTTCCCGCTTTTATTTATTTGCCGAAAACATTTCACTAACTCGAGGGTGACTATAGCTATTAATCTTATATTGTGTAAATAAGATGGAAATATGTTTGTTAATCAGAAGTAAATGTAAACTGGGTTTTACTCGGTAAACTGAGTATTATTGTGTGGATGTGAGAGATAATAATAAAACTAAAAGTTCTAAAAAGTAGCTAAAACTGGAGGTAGTAATCAGTCAGAAGCGATCTTCAACTTCAAGTTCTTTTAAACCCGATACAGCAGAAGAGACTTACATCTTTCTACCATCTACGTTTTCCATTTAAGCCACTGTTTTGCAGTTCGTGCTTAGAGCAATGGGTAAGTACCCCAAATTTCAACGCGACAATATCCATAGCAGTTTTTTGCAATGGGCATGTTTATTTCGTAATTCACGATTATTATAAAGTTACACACTTGCTAGACAGTGTTGCATATTCTATTATATTTACTTCAATTGTTACTGAAATTCTTTAAGAATTATTTTTTCTGCCATATTGCAAATTAAATTTTGTGTGAAGGCAGCTATCCCATTCTCATCCAAGCACTTCCACACATATCAGACATGTACACCCTCTGCACTGTCCTTTTTTATTGTGCCTATTTCTTTTCTTACGTCTTTCTACTTTTTTATCACCTCCATTTTACATTTAGTTTATATAATTTCCCACTTACCCTTACCTTCTCTTTGTCACTATCAGCCAACTCCTGCATGTACAGTTTTTCTCAAACTCCCAGATCAACTTCAATTTATTAATTCAATTTATTCATTTATTAACTTCCTAATAACTTGCCTTTCTTCCTCTTTTCTTCCTTCTACTCATCTATTTCCTTCTTCTCTCCCTTTCACTATTGCACACTTGGATTCTTCCCACGACTTTTCCTCATTCCTTTAATTTTTAATACTGCTCAATTCTTGCGGCGCAGTGCATATATATATATTGTATATGTCCGTAATTATGACATCGGTAGCACTGCTGAATTGGTATGGAATTCTTTTTTGTCTCAACTGTGAGAACCTCGTCTTGAGAACAGCTTGGATTTGGAATATCTTCTTCCTGTCATCGGTTTTAAAAGCAGTTAGCAGTACTATATAAAATTTTCTGTTCCTCTTGTCTAGTAAAGAAATAACACAATCCAGTAGCTTTTAATCGTAGTTATTTCTGCAGCATGTCTCTGTCTTATCCTATCACTGCCGCTAAATTTATAGAACAATTCTCTCTCTATCCCTTGTTTTGCTTATATTATCCCTGTAGCCTTCTAAAGAATGTCCATTAATTCCCTGATTTGCCAATTAATTACATTAAATATAGTTACTTTATTCTAATAATTAATATAGTATAAATATTTAAATTATCTCATTAAAGCTACCAAAGCCTGCCCACTTATGTACTTTTAAAACATATGTGTACTAACAAAGTATATCGATATGTGTTCCGCATTAAACGAGGAAAGAAAGAGCTGAAGCAAGCCAAACAAAGAATACACATATTACTACATTCCGAGGAAGTTTGCAATCAGATATCTGTTTCATGTCTTTGAGTACCTACCTATAACTTGAATTAAATGAATATTTCGATACATTTTTGTATGTAGAATTTTCTTCTGTACATATTATGTAAATGAACCGAAATGAATGACTAATATTAAAAATTAAAATGCAAGATAAATATGATAAATATAATTCGTCGTTTTTTTTGGACAACGTAATATATTTAGCATCGCTTTTATTACATCAGTTGACGTTTTCGCTTATTGGTTTTGAAGCCATCATCAGGATTATAATCAACAGAGTAAAAAAATCCTGTCAATAACGATGTACTTAACATTGATTTGAAATCACTCTGAAATTAATGTTAAATATCTCATTATTAAAATCAATTTCTTTAAGAAAATTTCTTGATTCTAGTCCTGATGATGACTTAAAAACTGATAGTTGAAACGTCGACTGATCTAATAAAAGCGATACTAAATATATTATGCTGTTCAAAAAGCAGACAATTTTATTTATCATTAAAACAACGCTGGACGTGAACATTCAAAATAGCAACATTCAATCTTTATTAAAATTGGAGTGTTTTAAAATATATTAAAAGTACCTTTTAGTATTGATTTTAGAAATGAACATATCTTTAATATGACTAGTAAAGTAACCTTTATTAGCATTTAAAATAATTCACTTACAAATTACATTTCAAAATAAAAACAATTCAAATTCCATACAACAATGAATGAAGAGGTCTATGGAGGACTAAGGATTCCCCGTTGTGACTTAACCTATATTTTCTAATCCCTCCTTTATTTCACATTTTCATCACTCTTTCCACAACTATTCTTACTTCTGTACCCTCTTCTAAACACAACCGTACATTTCCTTCCAATCCCCTTTCCATATCGCTCCATTCAATTCGTGTGCACTCATTCATCGAATGCTCCAATTTTTTTTCACATTTACCACATATACTACACGTCCTTTCCTCCGTTTTCATCCAGGACCTATTTTCTCTTTGCCCGCTCCCGCACTTAAACTTAGCTATCATTCTCTTTTCCTACATTTTAATCTCTGTTTCATGTAATCTGGTACACACTCCATATTTCTGATATCTTTATAAATCGTTTTATACTTATCGTCTCTAATCTTCAGTATCTTTCTTGCATTTCTATCTCAGTTATTCTCATTTCCACTTTATTCATATTCTCTTCCGCATTCCACATTTTCCCAAACGATCTATCACTCGACCACCCAATCCTTTCATATGTACTTTCTATCTTTTTGCCATTCACTTATGTTCGCTCCTTTCTTTCCGTCTTTCAATAATACTCTCTTTACCGTTCTATCATTTTTGTCCCCCATTACTTTGTTTTCATATCTTACCAATTTTGCAATTACTTTATTCCAACATTTAAATTGTATGCACTCATTCCTTACTATCTCTTCTGGCGTTGAACATTGGTGTAGACCTATCATCCCTTAAACTCTCCAACAATTACTGCATCAATTTCCATCCTCTCTCTTATACTCCACACCTCCGCTCCATATGACATCATGCTTCTATACATTCCACATACATCCATTATCATTAACCTCATTTTTATCGAATTGCTAAATGTTCTCACCCACATGCAGCTCAACCTATCCATCGCGGCTTATGGTTTCATAACCACCATTTTTACGTGCTCATTGCTATTTCCTTTGTAGCTCAATAAATATCCTAAATATTTGAAGTGTCTGATCTTCTCTATTTCCCTTCCTTCCAAGGATAACTTATCCCTCCCGCCCCTTCCTCTTTTTTGCATACCATATCTCCCGTTCTTTTCCGCATTTATGCTCAGCCCTCTTTTGATCTTTTGTGCCAGCCATGCATACGGTGTTATTCGTGTACCCTAACGTCCATGTTTTCTCTTTTCCTATCACCAATCCCCTTGCCTGTCCTATTTTAAAACCTCTTCTAAATCCGTCAAGTATATGTTTAATAACGGCCCACTCAAACGACAACCCTGTCTTACTCCATTCTTTATACGGAACCATTCTGACACATTCTTACGGACCTAATTCTTACCTCGCTCTCACTATCGTATATTCATTCAACTCTTTTACAAATCTACATAAAATCCCCAGGAAAACTCACTCCTCTCATCATTCTCGGTAACATCTCTTTCTGAACGTAATGATATGCTGCATTTTAATCAAAAACCTTAAATATAATTTTCTACTTTCTGAGATTTCCTGATTTATTACATAATTTAACACTACAATATAATATAATAACAATGTTATCTATCACTCCCCTCCACGTAGCCATTCTGTGTTTTACCAACTACGTCTTTTGCTTTCTATTTCATAATTTTCTTACTTACAATCTTGGAAAATCCTATATACCCTGTAGCTTTCTGGTTCCATCCACTCTTGCGGAATCTCCTTCCTACCATTCCATATTTTATTGAATGCCCTTACAATGCCTTTATACTTTTCTGATTCATATAACCCCACACATCCATTGAAACTCTATCTGATCCAGTCGCTTGATCCTTCTTCATTTCTTTGATAACATCTTTCACTTCCGCCCCTATTATGTCTTCTACATCCTCTTCGCCCTCTTCTCCATCTAACCTAGAATTCTCAATAGTCCTCATCCTATTTTTTTAATACTTCGTCTTCCTTTTTCCATCTTTACATTTTTTCGCTCCTGTCATACTTTCATTCCTACCTTTTTCCGATACTCCCCTTTTCTTTCAGGTATTCCCAAATCTCGAACTATTACTAGAACAATTTTTTTACTTATTTAAAAATACACGTACGATGATTATCCGTACCTCAATCTTTTTTTTTTACTTATAGTAAACAACGTTCTAGTTTTAGTACGTCAAAGTTGAACTTTTGGATATCATTAGCATTTTAGAGCTACAAATATTATTTCTAGTGAAACCGAAAGCATTTATAAGCAATAAATTTTATATATAACAACAAATAGCAACAAAAATATTACATATCCGTATGACAATCTTATTTAATATCCATCTCTAACCCTTCTTATTATATACTTGCAACTGAAGCAACATGCGATCAGAAACATGAAAGAAAGCAAAAAAAATAAATAACAAAAGTAAGAAGTTATAATGAGCTGTATCGGGAACGTAACAATCAGAATCTGAAATAAGCAATTAAATATAAAATATATTCGCACACAAAATGTATAATAAAACCTGACATATTAATCTTAGGTTATAATTTTTAGTGCATCCGTTCAGTAAATTGTGTTATTTCTCATAACCATAAACTTCACGACTCAAGCTGTAACGTTTCATATATGTGTATTATATCCAATTAAACAGTTGTTGTTTAAGTAAAACATACTAAGGGAGTAGGAAGGAAAGCAGACTGTAAGCAGCAAGAAGTATGAATGCTATGTTTTGTTATGTGGTTGGATTCAAAAGGAAATTGAAAGACAAGTTTTGTATGATTGAACCAATAGTGGGATTATAATTGGGATGAAAAGAAGGATTTTTGGAGATGAGATGAAGGGTTGGATCTGGAAGGTGTAAAAGACATGAACATGCGGGTAGAGTGTAAAAAATGGCTGTTAAAATAATTGAAAGGAAAATATGAGAAGGTTGAGCATTAAGATAAAGGTACGTATGATATTGTTACGATTATAGGAGATGGTAGTGTAAGAATAGGAAAGAGAGGGTTGAAATGTGGGGGCAAATGGAAAATGAATAGAAAGAAAATTGGAAAACAGAATATTTGAGATTTTTAGAATGGATGGGTCTCAGTGAACTTATGATAGACTCCCGTTCGCGACCCTTGCTAACAGAAAGTCACAGATGGCGCAAAGAAATATCTTAATTATTACAGAATATAACAGCCTTTTGAAATGTGAATTCTCGGGCCGCAGGTCAGTGTAACGCACGTTGGAACCGCTCTTATTGTTCCACCGGTCCTTAGTGACTTACAAGTACGTAGATGTCCAGAGCTTCTCGTTTTCGTGGGCAGCTAAAAAAGATTCTAACTGCTAATTAATGAAACAACATTAACGATTTAACAAAATAACACCTATTGGTCTTAAAGACAATATAAACAAAGAAGGAAATATTTATGTACATTTAAATGTCAAATTAAATTAATGACGCAATAATGGCGATTAAATAAAAACAGCGATTCTATTATAAACAAGACAATATAGGTAAACAAGACAAAATAAAAGGATTATAAAACAAAATAAAGAGTGTAATAATAATAAGAAAACAGTAATAACTCTGAACGCATGTACAAATAGTCAACAATACAACGGGAGGGCGGGGTGTAAATCTTAATATACGATATGAATAACGGAAAAGGTAGGTGTCCTAGGAGTCTACTATGACGCGTAACACTGTGAGGCGCACCTAAGTGACTACAACTAACCCTGAGGCGCACAAGTTAGAAATTTACACTCTAGTAGGGGCGAAAAAGAATACTATGGGCGCATGACACTGTGAGGCACACTAGCATTACTATTGCCGAGTGACTACGACTAACCTTGAGGTGTATAGGTCAGAAGTATATACTCTAAGGTCGTCGGCTGTTAGCTGCTGCTGGTTTTGCTTCGAGGTTTCAAAATCAGGAATTAAATTATTCTACTCAAAATATCGTTATTTATTGACGGTAGCCGTTACTCAAATTTTGCTTAGTTATACGGGTCAGTGTGTAGTCAACGACACGTCATTTATTACACCATACGATCTCCTCTGATTACAATGTATTCGTAGCAGTTTGCACATAACGGCAGTTTTAATGTTTATGTTCATCAATATTACACAAGTTCTCTCTCGGCGGCTCCCATACGCTACAGTAAAAATAGCAGTCTATACAGTAGCGACACGAGTCAAACACATTATTTTGTTCTCGATGTTGGTCTCCACAGAAAGGATTCAAGTTAGTGTGTGCCGCTCGCAAATACAAGAAAAACGAACGTACATATTATTCACAGCCAGAATACATATGTACCGAGTGTTCACATACATAACATAGCAAACCAATGTATAAATTAATTATTATCGGATGCTCTTAAATCGATACTTCTCTATACACAGTTAAGCGTGCATAGCAGTGGCACGCACTAAACACACAGTAAAGCAAGCAAGAGTTTATCCCTCTCTGGTGTATGTAATTAGATAGGTGTTCAATTTGTCCTCCTACTCCTATGGGTACATACGTTGCATAAGGCATTCGCAAGTAGTAACGATAGGGGTATAGAAAAATGTGTTCGATCATCTTACAGCATCAGCAGCAGAAATCATATTTGTTTATCTATTTAATAGAAAATACGTTTTATTTACCAGTGACAGCAATAATAATATTTGTTTATACATTTAATCTTGTTGAATACGAATTAAATAATACTTTTTATTTATTTACTATGAAGGATTACGCAATTTAGGGATATTTTTAACTTCTCAGTAACATGCTTTGTTACAAACTCTCAGTTTAAACGGCATCTAGAGGATCGACAGTTATAGATTATAAATTAATGGCTAAAAGTAGCTTATATGGTTTAGAGGATATTATTATAGCGATAAAATAAAAGTTAGTGGTTTATGAGTACAAAGAAAAGACGTAAAAAAAGGAAGGAGAATGAAAAACGTTATGCTGAAAAGTGAGGAATTGAGGAAAGACAGTGTTACGTCAAATAAGACAAGAAGAGAAGGATTGATGTGATTATTGATGTGATGTGAAGCACAAAGAAAATGACATAATGCGAGTAGATTATGTAAAAAGGTATAGAGTTTGATGAAAAAGATGAATTGAGGTTGTTAATAACGGCGAAAGCGAAGTCTGGAATTATTTGCGTATTAATTTATATTATTTTATTGAAGTTTTATTATAATGAATTTGTATTATTTTATTGATATTCTGTTAATTATTTGTAAGTATGAAAGCAGATGCCAATAAAGGTTTATTATTATTTTATGTATCTTATTATCTTTTTTTGGGGTGCAAGCTCATCATAAGAGACCCTATTAACGCAGGAGACTACCACGGACCCGTTTTCACATTACGCGTGCTAGATCCGTTCAGACCATATTTCATAATCACCCTTCTCGCCTAAACAGGTTTTGGCAGATTAGGGTTTTGGACGGCGTACGATAATTTAATCTTTCACAAGTTTCTTCCGCACTACACTTCTACGAGGGTAGTTTGACGGAAATCTAGCCCAAGTAAGAAAAGTCACGATTTTTGTTTTTTTTTATCATTTATTTTTCAACATAGCACCCTTTTCGAGACGACTTTCCAACTTCTTCATTCCTTCCGAAAAGTAATTTTCCTCGAGCTCTTCAAAATGGTGGTAAGTTTCGGTTATTATTTCATTGTTTGTTGCAAAATCGCGTCCTCCGGGACATTGTTTTAGGTTTGGGAACAGGAAGACGATCTGGTGAATACGGTGGGTGGTCGATGAATTCGTAGCCTAATTGGTAAAATTTTGTCTGTACGATTGCCGCTCTGTGAGCTCATGCATTGTCATAATGGAAGAGAACTTTTTTGCGAGCTAAACTGGCGCATTTTCTTTAATTCGAAACGGTCCGATTATGCTGCGGAGTAATCGCCAGTTATGGTTTTATCCACTGCCAAGTATCAGTAAGAATAATGCCTTTCACAGCTCAAAAAACAGTCGACATCACGTTACCGGCCGATCGGACTGTCTTTGCCTTCTTTAGTGGGCCTTCGCCGCCTTTTCTCCATTGCTTTGACTGTTCCTTTATCTTCGGGGTATAATAATGGATCCACGTTTCATCAACATTGACGTATCGACGAAAAAATCCTAAACCTTTCGGGTTACGTTTTATCTTTGCTAAAAGCTCCTCCGAATCCGCCACAGGCTTGCGTTTTTGATCGATAGTGAATAAACGGAGCACACATCGTGCGAATAGCTTTTCCATATCCAATGTTTGTGTATGATGGCGTGTATAGGCTTCAGTTGATATGTTTGCAGTCTCTGCTAGATCACAGATTTTGATTCGACGATTTACTGTAATCATATCGTGGATTTTGTGATATTTGAGGGTCCTGGATGGTCATCATCAAAAATACTCGTACGGTCACGAACAAATTCAGGTTTCCAAAATTTATCTATTGCTAGCGACAGTGCAGACTCGCCATAAACCTATAGTTCGGCGTTGATTTCTGCAATGTTTTCCTTTTCTTGTGAAGGAGCTTAGTCACTGAACGATATTCGACTTTTGCCATTTTTCATAAAAGTTGCTTGCTTGGTTTGGCTGTAAAAACCAAACTTCAAATATTGATAGAGGTCATGTGTTGCATGGCTGATGCCAAAACCAATATGGCGTTCGTTGTCGTATAGCGCCATCTATCGAAGGCTACATTTATGTCAAAACACCATCATACTTTTATTAGAAATAGCACTTTGAAATAGTCACAACACTATTTGGTTATTGTCCTGTTAGTCCTCGGATTTCCGTCTAGTGCGAAGTCATAGTTATAACTGAGGGCATAAAGCTTACCACTAGATGCCACTTTATTGGTGATTCCAGCATTGTGGGTGTAGAGTTTATTTGAGCAGTGGACTATAAACACCTTTTTATGTCTACTATATTCAATAAAGGCGGGTTTTGAAAGCATTGTTTTAAATAAACTATTTAATTACAATATTAATTGTAATAACGAATTGATTAATAATAATTGACGTAAGTTGATAAAGAAAATTATTTGCACAAGTTTAATAGAACTTAATTTGTCGTAAGTAGAGTGCCCATGCAAGTGAAGATTGTGTCGAGCCCTTAATTAGCGTGAGCTTCGTGCGAACCAGTTAACTGAGTATTAATTGTGTGAAAAAGTACAGTTCGACAATTTATTGGAATCGAATTGCGAGAGCATTGGTACCGATGTTTGTAACATTCGAGAGACGATCTTCTTGCTTAAACCATTATTTTCAATTTTTCTTGACCGAGCGTAATAAAGAGTGCACGTAGTTAGAGCATCACCCCTCAAAGTCTTTCCAATTTTATATACGCAGTAAGGTAATTGCTCCTAGACATCCAAATGTTCTTCCTTTGCAGAGGCATATTACGATGAGTTAATTTTAAGATGAAATACAATTCCATCCAATGGGTATTATATTTTCTGTTGTTATATTCTGTCTTGCCAGCTCTTGCGCCCACGCCGTACATACAAGCAGAGTGTGCCCTTTGCTTCGTCTATCTCCTTGCGGCACCGGCTGTCTTTATTTCCCATTTCTGATAGATAGGAAGCAAAGCATACGTGACTTGTGTGGTCCAGAAATTTAGCCCACGATGAGCTCTTTCCATCCAAAGTTTTATTTGGTGTATTAAAGTACATTTCCACAGTTCTGCCCGCGTGAAAGTATACGATTCTTCACCACTATACTTTTTGTCTGGAGTCGGTAGTTTTCCATGTATCCTATCTAGGATTAACTGAGTTCTATTTAGGAGGTATCAGAAATGTTGCACTATTTTTGTTTCCACGTAATCTTTCAGGTTGACATTGATTTTTTTGATTTAAAATTTATGTTTTTCTGTTCTAGTAAATCGATGTTCCACAAGGTACTGCTTAACGTTAATTTGTACCTCATATGGGTGCTTCTCTTTAGTAACATGTTATCGAATCTTTATTTGGGCTTATGGCAATGTCAGAAGATCCACTTACCTACCTGATGCGTAACTGCAATTTAAGTATCAATAAAACATTTTTAAATATGCACTTCGAGCAAGTCCAATTGACCAAACCAATACTCGAGTAAGTAATGTATATTGCAAGCTTTCATACGCAGCGATCTATACACAGTTTAATTAAATAATTGTGTCTAGTTTTCCATATCATTTATTAAATATTTTCCTTAAATTGAAATATGTCGAATTGAAATAATAAATATGATTATTAC
>WYDF02309535.1:0-15058 GCA_009867245.2 Adranes taylori | reverse complement strand
TGTTTTTTTAGCACTGATGATGAGCTACTTGAAGGCTCGAAACGTTTGCTGATTTGTTTTTTCAATAAAACCTGATGCCCAACTTCCGATGATTTTCATTTGATATAGTATAAAAGGAGAACTATAAATGCAAATACATGGCGAAACATGCAACTATTTAAATTATTTATTCTATTTTTTCAAGCCCACCCCTGTAAACTCTTGGCACTATTATTTTTAATGTTGCCCTGTATAACAGAAAAAATATAAACGCGAATAGATAGCGGAAAATGCATACATTTTAATTTTTCAAGCTATTATTTGCAACTCCTCCTTGTATACACGCGCCACTATTATTTTTAATACCGTCCTGTATAATGGCAGAACTATGGACACTATTGAATAGCATAAAATGCATCCTCTTTGAATTTTTTTCTGCTATTATTTTTCAACCCGGCCCTGTATAGACGTGGCACTATTATTTTTAATGTTGCTTGTATAATAGCAGAACTATAGACGCTAAGAAATAGCATAAAACGTAGCCTTTTTAATTTTTTCTCCAATTATTTTATTATTCTTCAGCCCGCCCCTGTATACACGTGACACGATTATTTTTAATACTACACTGTATAATGGAAAAATTATAAACGCGAATAGATAGCGGAAAATGCATTCATTTTAATTTTTTAACTCCTATTTAACTCCTATTATTTTCAACTCCTTGTATACACGGTCACTATAATTTTCAATACTGCCCTGTATGCATGCGGCACTATTATTTTTAATGTTGCTTCTATAATAGCAAAACTATAGAAGCAACATTCTAAATGCTATTAATTAGCATAATAAAATGCTATTTATTAGTTTTATGCTATTTATTAGCATCAATAATAAATAGCATAAAACGCAGCATATTTTAATTTTTCCGGCAATTATTTTACAACCCGCCCCTGTATATACTGGAAATTTTATTTTATTAGGACATTTTATTTTCCTTTTTGAATGACTACCCATGAATTCCGCGGTTTCCATATTTGTCAACTGTCATTGAAACCGAGATTTTGAAAGTAGCGTAATTTTCGTTTTCAAGGTCATATTACTCCTATGTTTAATCGTGTGTTTTTACAACTTAGCTTAATCGCTTAAATAATAAAGAAACTTTCGATACAAGAAATTAAAAACATATGACAACAGTTTTCGAGAAAATTTATCGTAAAATTTGCAAAACAATAAATATCCTGTAATTATGTTAAATTGTGATTCTACAAAACAATGTTTCAAATAAAATGGAAGGAGCTTTAGGTAGCCTATACAATAAAACTTAATTTGAATATCCTATCTCGTATCAACATTGGAAAACTTGAGGTCGCGTGGTCTTACATGTTTTCCAACTTTAATAGGAACCGAGATATTTAGGGTAGTACACTTTTTCTTCAAGGGCAAATTACTCCGGTGCTATGACGTGCGAGTATTTTAAACTCGCTCAGTCACTTTACTATTAAAGGAACTTTTGACACAAGAAATTTAAAAAAAAATGTTGCGAAAAAATGGACTCTAAAGTTAGCAAAACAAAAACACCCTGTATATATTTTCAATTGTGCTTTCGGGAAAAAATGTTTCAAACAAAATCGAAGGGCCTTTCAGTGGCCTATACCATAAAGTTTATTGAAACGTCTTATCTTGTAGTGTTTCTGAGATATTTCAAAAAGTTTAAGCTTTAAATGTGGCAACACCGCTTCTTATGCAATATGGCAACATGGGACTTTTGTTGTTCGAAGCATATTACAAAGCGCTATATGTTTGCAAAATTGCAATCTCCTACTTTGATTACGAAATTTCTGAACAAAAAAAAATTGAACCGAGATATTTAGGGTAGTACACTTTTTGTTCAAGGTCAAATTTCTTCCAAGTTTTGAAATTTAAGTATAAAGGTAACTTTCGATAAAAGAAATGTAGAAAAATAAAGAGGAGACGTTTTGAGAAGATAGACCGCAAAATTTATAAAACAGGTTTATCGTAATGTCATTCGAATATAATGTATTATGTGTGTGGAAAACTTCTGCTTCCTAGTTTTAAATCTGAAGCTCTAAACAAAAAAATGGTATTTGAATGCATTTATAAGTCTATTGATACTAATGGGAGTGAAAAAAAAATTGGGACGTTCCTGTTAGAGAACTTTTCTCTCAAATTGATTACAATCCTCTTTATGAATCTTGCATGTCAGTTAGATGGTTCAAAAGAATTCGTCATTATTTAGGTTTGACGATATACGTACTAAAGCAGTTTATCAGGAACAGAAAAGTTTTCTGTTTCTGACCCATGAAATGCATTTAGGAGATGTTTATTGTTAATTACAAAATGTCGCATGTACCTGGTGATTGCGTTTCAATTGTCTAAAAATGGCAACTGCTTCCGAGCAATTGCTTCCGTTTATAAGTATGTTTCTTTATAAAATACATGCGAAGTAAATCAGCTAAATATGGAATCAAGATTTCCTATCTATTAATCAATTTATTTATTTAGGTATACAACCTGACGTGTTTGTGCATAAAAACCTACGCCTCCAATTGTAGAAAACTTAACATCAATTCAGGGATGAAATATCACTACCTACAAGTATTCTATTCGCTAGGGAATTGCTTGATAATAGAATAGTTATTATGAAATCTACCAATAATAAAGTCCTCGGTGTTAAAAGAGCCATATTCCAGTACTTTTCATTTTCAAAATCATATTTCAAAAATTGTTTTATTAGAAGCATAAAACGGTCTTCGTTTGTTGTAAATATACACTTGTATCGTAATAATATCACACATAAATACATTAATAGGTAATGAAAAATAAATACATTATCAGTTGAGTAAAACTTGGGCAAAATAAAACATTTATTTACTTTCCAACCCATTAACTAAAACCTTAAACACTGTTTATGTAGCATATTGTGTGGCTATTATTAATATCCATTCAATTACCTCATTTATCAATCTCATAAAAGCCGTGCAAATTAAAACAAATCAGAATCTAATATAGCCACATGTTTCGGGTACAAGCCGCTCACCACTGGAGCAATAGATACCACAAGTCACGCAGAGGGTGTAGTATCGCAACTACTATATATATTCGGTCGAGTGTTTTAACCCCTATTAAGGTTTTTCCTTATAGGGGGAGAGAATAAACCGTAGAGCTTCTATTTTATACATTACGCGCATAGTGCGAGTGGAACGTCATCATCGTTGTATGCCACCCTAAAAGTCGTAAGTATCAAGATATAAGCATTAAATGGAAAACGGCTGCATCAATGAAACGGCAATGCCGTTAGGCGCCGAAAACTAATGCATTACCAACGAGAGTTAGAACCGTATTAGGGCTTACATTGTTGCAATATTACAAAATAGATAAATATATAAAAATTTTATATCAAATACTAAAATGTTAAGAATTCTCAATCAATATTAAATGGAATATTTTCATCTTACATATACTCTATATGTAAACAAATACGGCACATAAGATATGTGAAGGCACACTAAGATTTGCATCTGCCGCAGGAATCTCTACCGGTTAGTTACGCGAAAATCTAATTATGAAGAAATAAAAATAAAATTAATCAATAATTAAAATAAAGTCTTGAATAAATCAGACTAACGGGAGAGTAATTCATTAATTACGCATGAGATCTAGCATTGTTTATTAGTCAGAATTTTTGATGATAAAGTAAACAAATTCTTTTAAGCATGATTTGTATAACTAATCTGAAGAAAAAAAGCTAAATAGGTATTAAAACAAAGTGCATTTTTTTAAAACAATAAACGAGCTAATTACCTAATAGATGAGAGCAGGGCGGCAACGCTATACAAAGATTACACTCTCGCCAGCGTCGGAGAGCAATCGTCTCCCCAAAATAGAACGTGATTATATGGAACAATTTGTCGCAAAACAAAATTTTAGAAAACATTTTTCTTGCTATATAATGTTAAAGTAAGACGAATTTTTAATTTTCATATACCACACAAGTATATAACACGTATAGGTATATGAAACATATAGGATTCATGTTTTGAGATTTTTTTCTATTTCACCTTAATCTTGTATTGAAATTGTATCTTGTATAGAAGTTCTTGTATTGAAATTACTGCAATCCGTTAATACGCAATTCAAAGGGGGGGGGGCAATACGGAACAATTTTTCATAGAAAACGTTATTTCTAAAAAAAAAAAATTTTCTTCTTCAAAAAATTAGAAAAGAAATCGATTTTTCGCTATCTGTACGTACATACGTACGTACGGATGTATGTTCAAGAATTTCTCTTTACCTATGAGACAGGTGTCGACTATGAATCCGCAGAACGTTGTTTTTATAAATCCAATATGGCGGACAGGAGTCTTTTTTTTGTTCAGTAATTTCGTATTTAAACTAGGAGGCTGATATTTTACACACATATACTATTTTGTATTATGCGTCGAATAAATAGAGTCCCATGTTGCCAAATTGTACAGAAAGCGGTGTTGCCACGATTGAAATTTAACAAAGTTTTAGAAATATCTCAGGAATAGTAAAAGGTAGGCATTCGAATAAACTTTATTGTATAAGCTACATAAAGTCCCGTCGATTTTGTTTTGTTTGAAACATTTCTTCCAAAATCACAATTTAACATATATACAAGGTGTTATTTTTTTACAAACTTTAGAATTTTCTCGAAACGTTTCACAAGAACTTTTTTAAATTTCTTGTATCAAAAGATATTTTAATATTTAAGGGATTAACCGAGTTTAAAAAACTCGCATGTCATAGCTTGGGAATAATTTGACTTTGAGAAAAATGGTACAACCCTAAATATCTCTGTTCCTATCAAACTTGGAACTTGGGGAACATATGTAAGACTAAGGGACTTCAAAGCTGTCCGCAAATATAGGGATCGGGGGATTCATGGGTTAGAGTAATGTGGTTTAGTTTACCCTAAACACTATTGTGCTAATTGAATTTAATAGACGACTTAAAGGTAACAGTCGAAACTAAAAGGTTAAACTTTTGTTTTATGCAAGATATAACCAAACGTTGAACTTCCAGTATATGGGGTGTCAATCACGTCCACAATTTTTTTTAATATTTGTATGTACGATATCTGTATGTCTAAAGGTTTGTCCTAACATATTCAACCGAACTCAATGAAATTTGATAGGCAAGTGCACACGATTTTTCCGTCCAGATGTTTTCAAATTTTATTTTTGTCCCAAAAACAATGAAATCTTGTAGGATTTGGAATATTTGATTAATTTTCTTCAACATTTTTGCAATGACATTGCATTTTTGAAAATTCTGTTAATCTACATACAATTTCATATTTTTGCAAAATGTCACTTTTTATGATTGACTTATAACTTTGGTTTTTTTCAAATTATTTTTCAAATGAAAAATTTAAATTAAAAGTCTATTCAAAATCTCGCTATTTATAATCGAAAGCCATTACACAACTTTGGCTCCGTTACACGGGTCTATGCAGTCAACAACTCATTATTTTACGACCCGGTACTGTTTCCCCTTTAACTGAATGTATCCACGCAACCATACAGTACGGTATAATGTGTGTGTAAGTGTAAGTGCAAGCTGCAGCTTAAATCAGCAGTGTACCATGAATGCACGCTCCTATACGTGTATACGCTATTCCTACTTCGAATATTATAATAAACAATAATGCGTCATCCTCCACGCCCTGCAGTGGTGCGCGATATACTCATGCACACATGTAGGTACCACATATGTGCACACACCATTCAATGCGGTATCGAGCACTAATTGTGATGAATCAATGCATTGAGATAGACAATGCTATCGAGATAGCACAATGCATTGGATTAATACATAACAAAAATCATGATTTGTTTTCCTTATAATAGAAAATACGTTTTATTTACCAACGATAACGGTGTTTATATAATAAATCTTTCTAGATATGGATTGAATAATAATTGTTTTGTATTTATTATGCAGTATTACATAATTTTATAGACTCGTCTTTTAGGGTGACATGCTTTGTTACACTATTTCTTCAATAAATTTGCGAACAAGTGTTTGATTGAGTTTCAATAACTTTTTAAACATAAAACCAAGATTAAATTTAAAAATTAGATCCTTAACTTGATCGTCAAATATTTTATTTTTTATTTCTCTAATTATCATCAGGTAAGTAGATTCTATGATGCTTTTAGTTTCAATAAATTAATATAATAGTTACTGAGATATAAAATTTGCATATCATTTGATATGATTATTTTGCCTTATATTTAAAACTTTGTAGTAACATAGCGCAGGTAACATTTTGAAATGCGGATAGAGCTATTCAAAATATTTTTTGAATAAAGGATTAATTGCATATTGGAATATTTGTTTCCTTTCTGAAATTGATTTCTCCAGAATACTTTTACACTTTGAATCGAGTTCCCTTTGGTTCCATGTTTAGAAGCTGATAAAAAAATTAATTGCTCACCTTTTATCACCCTGAACCCCAACCAACCCTATTCCGTATCTTTAATGATCTTATGAATTACCGCTTATCCTATCAAACTCTACAAAATTCTCCTCCTCAAAAAAAAATTTAATTTTCAGCGACACTGAAACCTATATTAATATCTTTGGCCACAATGAGTTGCTTAAATTTCTGACCCAATACATTTACTATTTTCTAACTCCTCCACAGAAAAAATGTCGTGTAATCTCAAAAGCAGAAAAATTGCTAGAGTGCACGAAGTGTGATCAGATAACACAGAATTTTTTAATTTAACGAATTGTAGAAGTCCAACAGTCACAATTTTGTCGTTCTTTTGTTGGTATGTACTTTCCTAAACGTATGTTGACAACTGCAGGCATATTGGTTATTTAGTTTATTGCTAGTCACCAATGAGGTTGCTTGTACATAGTGGCACGGTGATTTTTTAGTTGTAAAAAGTGAAATATTATGTGACAGTATTCGAGGAATACTGCATATTAAATTATAATAAATGTGTTGTTAAAAATGCAGGCGATCATTTAAATATGTATAGAAACTTTATGAAACAGTTGTAATAGAACAACATTAACCAAGGTGATAAACAAAATTCCAAAGTTGTTTAATAATAATTGATGAACGCGTTATAAACAGTACGAAAAGTATGCGCTCTTTGCATAGCAGAAAATTGTTACAACAATAACGCTAGTATCGTAAGAGAAACAACATAGTACATAATTGTTTGAGTATATAATATCGGGATAAACATTACTCAAGAATTATTATTATTAGATTAACATGTGATTACTGATTATTATCTATTCATTACCTTGTTCATGTAAATCATGAAATAGTATTATTTTATTCTCATGTAATTTTTCTAAATAAGTTGTAAGTAAATCAAATTAGTTTTATTCATTTAATTTAATCTCACAACAAATCGAACTTTAACACAATTAAATTTTGTGTTAAAAATAAAATAAAGTGCACCATAGTGCTAAACGTATTAAGTGTTGCTTTTGGTAATTTTTCTTTGAATAAAACAAATTTCTATATGTGGTACAAGAGTTCCCAAGAGGGCGTGTTGATGTTCAATGTGACGAGCGTCGTGGACGTCCTAACACATCAACAACTGATCGAAAAGATGAAGACAATAGTTATGGTCAATCAGCGATGCACGATTAGAGAACTTACTGAAGATGTTGGCATCTCATTTGGCTCATATCAAGCTATAATTTCGGATGTTGTAGGCATGAGACAAGTGGCAGCAAAATTTGTTCGCAAATTGTTGATTTTCGATTAACAGCAGTGTCAAATTAACGCTGCTCAGAAGCTGCTTAATGAAATAAACGACAATCAAGAATTGTTCAAATAAATCACAAGTGGTGACGAAAAATTGATCTGTACACATGACGTCGAAACTCAGGCTCCAAACGTCTTAATCATCCTGACCACCCATGATCAAAAAACACTTGCTCAGTTCGCTAGAATGTGAAGATTCTATTGTTTTCTTTCAGGTGAATAGCAGCGTGTATTACGAGTTTTTGCCACCAGATTGTACGCTTAACAAAGTATACTACTTAGAAGTTTTACGACCTGTGAAACAATCTGAAGAAACGTCCAAATTGGTGGCGAGAAATCTCCTGGCGATTGCGCCATAATAGTACACCATTTAAGTAAATTTTTGGCAAAAGACATGACACCCCGTAACTTTTCTTGTACCATAAACAACTGATGTTTGCCGATATTTGCGAAATCAAGACAGAATCGCTAAAATAATTAACTGCCACATTGCAAATTGACTTTCAGGCTTGTATGAGTTGAAAAACGCTGAAAGAAGTATATTATGTCCATTGGGAACTAGTTTGAAAGACACAATATTAACATTGAGGACTAAATAAAGATTATTTGAGAAAAATGATAATTCTGTACGTTATTTGATCATACCTTTAAAGATTTTTAAGGATTAAAGTTTTTTTTTCAGATGCCTCCTATTGGCTATCTGTCACTTCATAGCAGTTAAGCACGTTGTCTGCTATGTGTATAAACGTCTCTAGCAGAGAGTAGAAGATTAAGCCGAAGCCTATATCTGCATCGGTCGCTGCGGGAGTAGAGGCTTTTCTATGCTATTTATTATCTAGAAACATTAACAGGGTCCGACGCAACAAGGAGTAAAATCGTGTCGCTTAATGATTGATAAATGCTGTTGCTCGCCGTCGCTGTGGAGACCATACGAGCTGCTGTTCGTGTATGATAACTAACTTTGCTGCCAGTAGAGAATGTGCTGCCAGTAGAGAGCTTTGCTGCCAGTAGAGAGCCGGATTGGGACCTATAAATTACTCGGCATTTATTAAATATTTTCAATTCTCATTTTTAGACAGTAACACTGACGATCACCGAGGTCTTACGCGTCGAGTATATAATTCTGGCTAATTCTGGCGGCGTCACTGTTGGCAAATGACTAAAACCAGTCATTTGCCAACAGTGACGCCGCCAATTATCAACATGTTACGCGTCGTATAGTGATTCGTTCTCACTTCGTCCATTAGTGTGTATAATTGTAGCCTACGAATAACCGAAATTAGTTTTAGTCACTCGACAACAGTAACACCTACGTTCACCGATGGGTTACGCAATTCAAAGTGGTTCCAAGTATTCCTACTATTTCCACTGTCCGTATTACTTTTTCAGGTAAATCCCCGCTTCCATGTTCTATTGTAAACCACATGTACATACTTCCCGCATTATTGAATGAATTATTATTATCACCGCACGATTGAACTGCTACATGCACCGCTAATATTTCGGGTTGTATTTGTTTGTTTTGTATAATATATAATCGCTATTGTTTATTTGCTAACCGGCATTAATGCGATTTAATTTGGTATTTATATTGACATTATTTTGAGATTTTGACACTTATATTTCTCTATTTTTATTCAATTGTATTGTCTATGACCATGCCTGTGTATATTATTTTCGTCATCTGACTACCTCTATGATCTATGACTTGTATTATAAATTGCAAATGTTGTTTCATTTAATAACTTTTAGAAACGTTTCAGCTGCCCACAAATACACGAAATTCTTGACTACAGGCCTGGCCTTACTTGGCTCTTAGCTGACCCTGCTTAGCTGGCTCTGCTCTCAGCGAATCCAATAAGGACCGTGGAACAATGAGCAGTTCCCGCGTGCGGTCTGACGTTAAACTGCCGTGTTGCCCGAGATATACATATATTTCCGGAGATTTAAATATTCTTCAGAGTAATGCGCCATTCGTGACATCGCGTGACACACGCCGGCCGCGAGAGTCTGTCACACGTCCTATCACACAATTCAATCTAATCGGCAAAACTTTTCAGATGATAGTTAGCACTCGCATGTGAATCGTTCTTGAATTCGAAAAGATACTACGGATTCAGTACCTCAACCTCACCTCACAATCCATTGCGCATTAGCAGAATTTCTCCATATAACCCATTCAGAGCATTTGATTCAGTCTGGTAAGCTAAACTAATTCAAAAACGGCAAAATAAATTTCACCTCACTTCATTCAAATTAATTTAGTGATATATGACGACACGCACAATATCACATTTATGAGGCATATTAAAGTCTAAAAATTCCTTATTAGGTATTGGACGGATTAAACAATTCATATATATTTCTTAAATTCTTTGGCACTGCAATTCCTTCAAATATATATCAATTACTTGGACTCCTCACTCCTGTTTGTAATAACAAACTGAGCATCTTCCTTTAACTAATTACAAGAAATTTATTTCTTCAAAAAAGAATTGTTTACTAGAACAGTGTCATGATCATTAATAATCTTATACTTAGTACAGTAAATTATGAAATTAACAGTTCTTAATTCTTTTGTCTCGACAATATGTTCACCCCGTCCGGGACCCGTACTTGGACCTTTCGATTGCCGGTCGATTGCTCTTCCAATTGAGTTAACGGACACACTTATTCGAAGACACTAATAATTTTTATTTCGAATGCTCTTATTCGAAGACATACAAATTATTTGTGTCTTTGAATAAGTGTGTCCGTTAACTCAATTGGAAGAGCAATTGACCGACAATCGAAAGGTGCGGGTTCGGGTCCCGGACGGGGTAAACATATTGTCGAGACAAAAGTACTAAGAAATGTTAATTTCATAATTTACTCTACTAAATAATGTAAGCGTGGAGGTTTAACCACGAAACATCAAATATTCAATCTTATATTTGTCGAAATAAACACTGTAACCTAAAAACTTATTTTTGGAATCTACAAAATTAATCATATTGTTGAAGTCTCGAATTTCACCAGTTTTTCAAGTTCTTCATTTTTTTTTATCAACCATTTACTCCATATTTCAACCTTTGAGCTATCATATGTTCGCGTCCACAGTACCTGGGCCAATAATGGGTTGACCCGAAGCAGAAGATTGACCCGTTCGCGCACTACGTATGAAGGTTTGTTTATTGTTTGAACATTTCAGCTCTGCGCACTTTGGAGTTCGATAATAAGTCTTTTGCTTGTGCTTCGCGTCTTAAATCCGCGGTTCTTAAAAACCACGTCATGTCAACTTCACGTCTTTGAAGTTTATTATGGAACTTAGTTATTACGTCTTTCACTCTATCCGAACTGTTGCACCACACTCCAGACCGTACTCCAGACTAGGTTCTAGCACTGCCTTTTGTATATGCCCTCTATTCCTTATGTTCATTCCACCGATCCCTCTAAGTATGCGGTATAGGCTTCTTGCTTTCTTCAGCGCAATTGTCGCTCTGTCCTTTACATGTTTTTGGAATTTATGTGTCCTATCAAATATTGCAACCGAGGTGTCTGGTTTCTTTCTTAGTCGTATTTTGTCCTTACTAAACTGTACTGAACTGAATTTTCGCATCTTTTGCCAAAAAAGACGACGTTTGTTTTTGCTATGTTAGTTTTCAGCTTCCACTTCTTGCAGCTCGTGAAACAAGTGTATGGTGGCCACTAGTCAATGTGTACACATAACTGTTTCTGTTTATGGGCCTGCGCTTCTTCGATACACGATCCTATGTCTTTTCAATATCTAAAAAGGCCCACATTTTAGATTTATGGATCCTATTTCCTGACAAGGCGTTTTTTACATAGGCTTCCACTAACGCAGCCTGACTAATTGCAGCTAATGTTGGATTGCATCCAAACTGGTTTAGTGGCAGAATGTTGTTTGATTCGCCCACTCTTTAAGGTTCTCCTTTATTAGAGCTTCGAGCTTCTATTTATTAGAGCTTGTTTGACCTGAGAGTTTATATTTTACTTGAAATGTCTTCCGGCTGGAACCCGTTTCTATGATTTGGTATTATGTTTTCCAATGTTAGGCTGGATTTGTCTCTTTTGCGTTCTAATTTTGCTTCCGCTTTTATCTCATTATCAAACTCTTTTGAAAGATGCGCTTCCCTTGGCCTATAAATTATAATGCTTTCTTCAATCTTGAGTTTGTAACGGAGCACTCTCCCCATTCTTTCAACTAACGTCCAGAATTTGCTTTCACCAGTTCGCTTTTTCTCTTCCCACCAACATTTCACGGGTTTTCCTTTGGAGCTTGCGGTGTGCTATTTTATCACTTGCATTGTAAGGGTTTGCCCATTTTTTTGTCTGCCAACATTCTGTCAATTTGGCTTTTTCCTGACTATTGAGCTGCGCTCTGTTTATTTCGTTATTTGTAATTCTGATTTTAGCTACTGCTTCAAGGATTTTGGTTGTCACGCCCTGCACTGCGTCCTTTAAATCTTCCTTGGTATAAATCTGTTTTTCCGGCTTGTACTCATTTATGTGGTGTGCACATTTTGATCAGCTGATTGTGCGTTTTGTTTCCCTTATATACTTTTTCCCTGTGTTTCTAGTTCTGATGATCGGACCTGGATGATTCTGAATTCTATGCAAAGACCACTCTTGCTTCACTTATTTGTTTCAATTCGTTTGTGATGAAGAAGTCCAGAATTCTTCCTCTTCCTCTATTAGTACCTTCTCTCCAAAATGAGACAAGGTACATTAGACACATCTTTTGGTGCTTGAAGGTTTTCTACACGTGAAAAATTGTAGATTCACTTACCCCTTTGGTTGTTTGTTCGACATCCCCAACTGTTGTGCTTTGCGTTGCGGTCTCCATCTACCCGTGTGATTCCTTGCGCGAACTCTTGAAATAAATCCTCCTCTGGAATGCCATTTTATGGAAGCGTATATATATATATATAGCTACAAACACTATTTGTTCATTCTCAACAAAAGTCTTAATCCCGACCGCCTCACTATTTATAAAATCATAGCCAACTCTTTCTAAGCACATACTATTTCTTGTTAGCACTGCCACTCTATCGCCATTCCCTTAAGGATCCTTTCTTGTGAATTACAAGCCCGGCAAATGCCACCGATGAATATTGCTTAAGTGTGTTTCCGACATCAGTATGATGATATGTCATTTTCTTTCAAAAAATATTCAATTTCATTAACATCCTTGCTTCTGAGCCCATTAGCGTTCCAGGTATATAATCTAATCATTTTTTTATTGCTTAACATTTTAGATACACTTTAATACCTCCAGGAGCAGTTCTTTTAGTATTTCTGTTATTTGCTCCTTTAGTGAGGGCCTGGCTAATTCTGTGTAACTGATTCCCTTCTTCCTTTCTGCTGCTTGCGCTTTTTGTGTAAATTTCTTTTCACGTGCTGCCCTTATATTGTCAGGATGAGCTTGTCTTTCCCTTGCGTTAACTGGGTGTGATCCTCCGCAGAATATGCAATATGGCTCTTGATCTTTCTGCTGTGGACATTCAAAAGACGGATGTCCTCCTTGCTGTACATTTAAAGTATGTCTGTGGTGGTTCACCTGAACTGCATATAACCATACCGCTGAAATTTATAACACTGAGTGGCCGTGATGAGCTTTCTTTTTGGTTCAACCTACACCCGTGTGTTCATAACGTCCTTTGCTAATTCATTACGATTGAGTCCTGATGAAATTCTCGCAAATGGAAAATATAAGTGTTTTGATCCGATAGTGGAATAGCCACCAATAATTAAAACATCCAAATCTGACAAGACATCTTCAAAATATTCTAGTTTGAATTTCCTCCAAATCTTTCATTTGGAAGATATACATATGAAGGGTATTTAATACAGTACCCTCTTCTCCTTTGTCGATAGTAGCATTTAAAACACTTATAATATGTTGCTTCCCAGACGTTTTATTACAACCATCTATTAGTTTTTTTACAGAACTTAAAACAGTTTCAGTTCGGAAGGAAGACAATTGGTGATGTCATATTATAATCGAAATGAAAATTAAAGCAAAGCCAGCTTCACCTAGGAATGCCCACGCGTAAATTCATGAAATTCAAACACTAATCAGATTCTTTCCATACGTGCCAATTTCTTATCCACTCTTAGAGGACGATGTCGGGGCTATGACCCCAAGACACTCGACCATATATGAGAGCAATTTTTAATTCAAAAGCTTCTAATGCACCAGTTAACAAGTTACTAATCTGTGAACATGGAGCTATTAAGAAAATCTGTAGGTTACCGTCAAGCGAGCTAACTTATGCCCTTACGTGGATTTTAATCCAAACCGAAAAAAAAATCCCGCTCCTTTTTTATTTATAACTGCTTTTTTAAAAGTGAAAAAATAAGTAGTTGCCCATTCCACCACCAGAGCAGCACTAGTGAAATTAGCTGACTACAATTTTGCTAAAAATTGCACTGTTCCAACTTCTACCTGTACAACGAAGGAGAACTTCTAAATTAACCAGGTAATTGGCATTAACTAACACTTAATATTTGTAGAAATGGTACATCTATGAATAAAATAATTTAAAAATTTTACTGTTAAACAATTATAACAGTAAAAATTTTAAATTGGGGTAACATTGTCTCAAGTGTTCGGGTAACATTAGCTTGCGAAATTTCTAGGTTACATTTTTATTTAGATAGGTTATACTACTAGTTTTCTTCCGATAATATTTTGCAGTTTTTTATACAGATGGTTACAAAATATAAAATAAATTACTAATGTAGACATATTTCTCCTGTTTCAGAGTGTAATGTATAGATCATACAAGAGAACACACGGCTCCAGGCCTTATGCCAACTACACATCAGAAAATTAATACCGTTGTTTGTAAGCTATTCGCTCCAAGCAGATGTCTCAACGTGTTGTAGCAGAAAAATATGGAATTCCAAGATCTACTCTCAAAAGCAAATTAAGTGGTAAATATATTAAACAGTTTTGTCGCTTACGTACTTTTATTGATGAATTAGATACTGTCTTTGAACAGCATCTCATTAAATTATTCAATTTTGGATTTCCTGCTACGGAGCTTAATTTTGGCGTGGCAGTTAAAGGCTACTTAGATAAAAAACATTTCTGCCTTTACAAACAATGTACCTTGTTATGAATGGATAAAGTCTTTTCTAAAACATCACGAAATTCTGCCAGTAAGATTTTGTTCAAATATAAAAAAGGTTAGGGTTGAAGTAAATGAGATTGTTCATCATCATCATCATATAGCAGCTTGTCTCGTCCACTGCTGGACATAAGCCTCTCTTAACCTAAACCATTTTGCT
>WYDF02309523.1:10201-28577 GCA_009867245.2 Adranes taylori | reverse complement strand
CCCCGCCCCTCTCTCACTCTCTCTCTCTCTCCGTCTGGCCCAAATCACGTGACATATTTGAAACTAAAAGGCGGTTTTACAAGATATGAAAAAATATTACAAAACTTGTATGACAGGACATAAATACAGATTTCTGCATCGTTCTTTGCCTATAGTTCTATACATTTGGCGACAGATAGAGCCTGTTATTTAGGTGATAATAGTTTTTGAGTTGATAAGTAATGTAAATAAATTAAAATTAATAGACCTCATTGTGTATTAGATAATTAAAATATTACCCACCAAATTAAAAAAAAAATATTTCTATTGTAATAATACTCTATTTATATTATAATAATTTTCAAATCCAAGAAGTACGCACAGCAAGGATTAACCCTTGATCCTAAAAGACACATTACGGTCGTTTCGAGCCAGAGCAAAGTGACATTAATTGAAAATTAGCAATAGCTGAATTCCTATTAAAACTGGAACGATGGAGAAAAGTTTAAGGGATGCAGGATGCAAAACTTTATCAATTCTCACATATTCTAACCCCTATTAATGTAACCAATATAAATAATTAAGGGTTGTAACGAATATAGCTCAATATCAAATTGCATTAATCTGTTTTAAAAATCTTTAAAAATTAGCATTTCATTTTGAAGAATGTCTAATGTCTGCTTCTGAAAGTCTTCAATGTTTGGCAAAAATGTACCGCGAGGCTAAATTGTCTTACACTAGCCAAGAGAGACAAAACCTCATTCTTGAAAAAATAGTAAAATATGACGAAGCTATTAAAAAGTTGAAACAAAAACTGGAATAACTTAAGGAGACCGAAAGAGACCTAACTTACAAAAAAAAAGACACAATTGGAGACAAAAGAATTTACACCTACCTCAAGAAGGTCAAAATTGAGGAAAATCGCCATGCCGTCAATCACAAGCGCGGGTAAAATATATACACAAAAGAGTTACGAAGTATTATCTGAGTCATCTGAGGATTCTGAAGAAATTCGATCTGAAATAAGTGCTATCAAAAGAAATAGGGATGAAACGTAAGAGAAAAGGAAACTAATCGTTCCATAAAGAAGAGGAAAAGAAAACAGCGCAGAACAGCCTACATCCAAAAATTCGCAAACCACCAGCAATTGTTGCTAGAAGCAAGGACAATTATGCCGGAATCCATAAAGGGCTAATGAAAACTGACATCCGCCACCTGCTTGACGAAATGAAATAGAAGTACTATACGTTTTAGTTTGAAGAAGACAATGGACTAAATGTGGTGCGCAGAGGACTTCCTGAATCATTGACAGAAGAAGAAATAGGGGACGACCTACGGAGTGAAGGATTTAACTGTAACTATATCAAAAAATTGGAAATACAGCACGAACTTTACCATTAGTGTTGGTAGGTGCTGAAAAAAACCACGAAGGAAAAAAGTTATTCCAGGTTAAAAAGCAATGCACGCTAGGGTAACAGCTGAACCCAAAAGAAAACCTACTAGTAGCCCACAATGCTTCTGTAGTTAACTTTATGGCCACGTTCAGTATCGATGCACAGCAGCTTAGAGGTGTTGTAAATCTGTAGGGATGGATAGGGGGGGGCAGGCATACACCAGGAAAATTGCCTGAAATCCAGAATAGCAAATCTTCGTGCGCTCTATGCAGAGGAAAACATTTGTCGGTGTCTAAACAATGTAGCAAACATCCAGAAATCATCAATCGTCTACGATAAAACGCCAAGCACGAGAAGATACAAGCGGCGTCGAGAAGGGATGGAATTTCGTACACATAAAGAACCAAGTGTAATAATGAAGACGAGGAAACAATCACCAAAAGTGATTTAAAGGAACAGCATCTCTGAGCATACAATAGGAAATTATACCGGAAGTTCTAAGTTCGATTTTATAAAAATGAGTGACTTCAAAATAATAACGTGGAACGCGGACGGGATAAGAAACAAAACCGGGAACTGAACGAATTATTAAAAGCGGAGGAACATAGCGCAAGATAGACTATGCATTCCGGAGTTTCGAATGAGTAGAATATAAGGGAAGGCGCGCCAGGAGAGGGAGTAACAGTCTTACTTAAATATAATCAATTTCTACGTGTAATAAAAAATTCAAGCAACAAATTGTGAATCTGTCTGTGTAGAAACCAGTGTTCATGGTAAAATACTAACTGTAGTAGCAGTGTCGCGAGTTCTTTGCCAAGTGTTTAGCATTAATTGCTACTCCTATTGAAGGGGTTTCGTTCTTACATAAATAAGCAAAAATTACAATAACAGGCCCACGGGAATACAGGGCGCACGGCGATGCGTGCGTCAGGCGAGCGCGCAGCGACGTAACAGATATATTTATGATGCCTAATTTCCGAAACCATGTAACATCGAGAACAATACACGCTCTACAATCACACCACTTCCCAATGGTAGCAGAAATCAGAAACTCCAACAAGAACTCAAAATCCGCAAGTACAAAACTAATTGGAAAAACGTTTACTGACAAGATTAAATTATTTATACCAAAAGTAGACGAACTCAATTAAAGTAATAGATCAAGCCACAGGAGAATTGTCAAAGGCGATTCAAGAGGCTCTACACTTTAGCAAAGAACAACCAAAGCATGAAAATAAACACATCCTCAACAAGGGCGAGCGAGAAACTATAGCGAAAAACACATACAAAAAAGAAAGTGGACATAACGTGGGGACCTACGCAAAAAAAAAACTAAAAGAAATGCAAAAGAAACTCAACAGCATGTTAAAAGATCAACAAGATGAATTCTGGTAATAAATAAAATATTGATGAGGCCAACCAAGATGGGGAAATTGCGCTATGGAAAATGATGAGACAACACGCCTATAAAAACAGAAAAGACGTGGCGCTACGAGGACAAAGGGAGAGCGGACATACTAGCTCAATGTTTTCAATAATTTACAAACCACGATGGAACCGATAAAGAAACAACAAAAAACGTGACAGGTGCATTAGTAACACTAGATCATGTACAAGACAATAGAAGCACTAAAATAGAAATATAAAAAGTCCAAGGTATTCCCTGCTCCATGGAGCACGGAATACCGAATCTAGCAATAAAAATCGTACCAGAATGCATAATTGGGCACATTACCTATATCTACAATGGAAATAGACGCTCCAAACCTAATTGAAGTAGCAACCAAAGGAAGAGTAAATATGATAGATAGACATATACCGACAGAAATGAACTTGTCAACCAAATAGGCAACGAAAACTCCACGATATTATCCCACTGATAATGCCCACGAAACATTCATAGTCGTTGCAGTATTTCTTCATTTCGAATTAAACTTCGCCATCTGCGGCGAGACATGTTGGCGCAAAAGATTTTGCAGCTGTATGTGCTAGACAAGCTTTTTAATGGGTAGCGATTCGATATGAACAATTCACCACGAAAAATTTACCACGACTTCGTAAGTTTTGCGTTGGTTTTGGTGATCCTTGAAAACTGAAATTCCACACATGTAATCTTCAGTTTCGTAACAAGATTTACTTTGATCTACAAAAAATTAAAAAGTATACAAAATCATAATGAATTAATAACCATTTGAAACTCCCTCTGTAAATTGTTCGAAAGCATTGCTTCCAAGTTACTTTTCTTGTCTACTAGCATAGCAGTCGCCTTTTATAATACGCGCACGGTTAGCAAACAAAAGTCTATAGTTAGTGTAATTTATTTTCAAGTCGAATTAATTCTAAACTTAATTCGGATTTAAATTACTTTACTAATGTATTAATGTTTCAGCAAATGTAATAAGGTCGTGAAATTACTAGACAAGGAATTTGCAACTTTTATAAAATCTGCTCGCTTTGATCTTAATTTACACTAGAATTGGGTACACAAGTTTTCTTTCATGCAATTCTGGTAAGTCTTTGTATCTTTATGTATGTTGTTATCATAATTATATTCAAATTCTGCTTTATATATTACTAGTATATTTATTTCTTAGGCGTTTCTTTAGCCACACCCTGATTCTGCATGTAGGAACAGTACAATCAAAATAGGTATTAACACATATGGGAATGGATGAAGAAGAAGAAGCAATTATGATTCAAAGACAGATGCTAGTTGGGTCATCTATCAATGCAAAATCCTGGTCTAGGTCCCCTAATGTGTCTATGGCAAAAAAAAAATCTAGGGCTTTGTACCTGAGTGTCCATAGACTTATGTCGGTTGAATGTAGAAATTTAGTTTTATATTCTACTGCTCTTCCGGATGTTTTTCATGCTATTCCTGTAGAGAGCGATTTGGAGTTAGTTGAGTGTCATCTTTTAAGGCCTTTTTTTAAAGTGGATACTGAACTGAAATTTTTTCGTTAAGAAGACGGTGAATTAAATTGTGTCTCGGGATCGGTGATGCATTCTTCCCTTGATATGGATGGCATCTCCTATTCGATGATGAAGAATGTTCATCTGTCTTTCTGAAACTTGGTTATGACTTTATAACTGTTCCAATTCAGAATCCCAGTAGAGATCCGTTGTTACATTCTAATTATTGTCCAATTGCCTTGACCTTATGTTTAATTAACATTTTTGAACACTTAAATAAATTAGGAATAGATTGGTATGTAGACAAAATAAAATATTGCGCCATTCTCAGTTAGGTTTTCGAATGGATAATTGTGGCCTGGATTGTTTCACAATTTTTATTATGATGTTAAGTTGTCCTTTAAAAAAATGTGTCTGTTCCTCTATTGACATTTCTAGTGCTTACAATAATGTTGACGGTATCAATATTGACGGCTGACAATATTGTTAGCCTGAATTACGTGATAAATCAAGAGGTATTGAAAATAATGAAAATGTATCTAGTATTTGTAGATCTGAAAGTTGTATTTGCTTAGATAGTGAGAGAGAAATTGTTAGAGAGAATGGAAAAGTTAGGGCTTCCTAGCGAGATAGTAAGAATTATAAATTGAATCTATGAGAGGACGAAAGTAAGGACTAGAGTGAATGGGAAGGTATCGGAATGTTTTGAAACGCACAGAGGAGTAAGGCAAGGGTGCCCACTAAACACTTGTATGTTCTATATGTACTTATTTGATTTAGAAGACGTTTTGAGGATGGGACAAGTTAGTGGCATGAAGGTGGGAATGTGTGGTACCTTTCCTATACCGATGATATAATATGTATATATTTAGATAGAAGGGGATTGGAAATGAATGTTTAGAAAACTAAGCTAATGATGTATAAAAAGGGAGAGAGGCAGGCGCTCAGAGGATGTCTTGAGAGTTTAACCCTCCCTTCTCTTCTTCCCCGAAATGTGAGCAAAGTCGTAATTATACTTGATACTTGTCAGGAGGTTTCCAGTCAATGTTAAAATATGTTTTTCAAACAAATTGTTCTAACCCCCCCAAATTAAACTTATTTCTTTCAAACAATGTTTTCTAACCCCCATCCGAAAAGAGGATTGAAGAATGGATTAACTTAGTATAGGCCGGAAAAGCCGAGAAAGGCCGAATAAATATAAATATTTGGGTCTCAATTTGCCTTAAAATGGAAATTGTGTGTAGCATATTAAACAAATAACGAAGAAGGTAAATGGAGCTATAAAAAGAATGAGTTTCGTGTATAATAATCTTTCTTATGAAATCAGTAAAAATGAGAAATATGAGAATGGAAGTGAGTGTGAATAGTATTATGATGAATGGTGCAGAAGTATAGGCGGTTGGAGTGATAAAGGGAGATGATAAAGAGGATGCAGGTTGGATGTTTGAAAAGATGTTGGGATTAGATACGAATGTATTCCACTCACTACCAGTTCCAGGTTGAAGAGAATGTTAAATCCTAAAGCCTCATTCAAACAAACTCTTCAAACTCCCACAACGATATACAATCCCAACAGGGAGTGGAGTTTTACTTAGGGTAGAAATCCCACATTTCTAGATGTACGGGCATCCTTCGCCTTTTGAAAGTTTCTCCACTTCCTACGTAAAACAAAAAAAAAAGATACGAATACTTCGAATGAGATAATACTTCAGGAATTAGGAGAATATAAATGCTGGATGAACGGAGTCAAAAGAATGGTAAATTTTCAGAGGAAGGTATTGATCGATGAAGGGTGTAGGTAGGTTATGGAAGTATATATTGAAGGATTGATGAACCCAGGAAGGAACAAAAGTGCAAATGAATGGATTAAGTGCAGAATAAATGTGAATAATAGGATCGGATAGACGACGGAGAGATGGTTTGAGAAGATACGGGAGGAACGGGAGGAACTGAAGCAGTTAGTGAAGCAGTTAATGAAGCAGTTAAACAAAGAACAAAATAGAGTTACTGGATAAAAGAATGTGAAATGATTGCATGGAGTGATAGTGAAAAGGAGTTTGGGACAAAATTGGAGGGTCAGTTTGGAAAATGAAGGCAAAAGACAAGTTTAATGAAAAGAATAAAAACAGATATAAGTAAAAGATGTAGGAGTAAATGAAAAGGGGGAAGCAGGAGAGGATGATTGAGGATTGTTGGGAAGAGGAGGATCTAGAGTACGGTTAGAATATAAGGCAGAAGGATGGAGGAACTAAGGGCTGGAGGGGATAGAAAAAAAAGTTTGCACTCAAGTAGTGGTAAAGCCTTCTCTTCTCCCTTGAGGAAGGAATTAAATTGAGTGTAAATTGCTTTTTTTTTTCTTATTTGTTATTTATTTTAAGGCTCAAGAAAGTAGGAGATTTGCTTTCCATTGTGAGTATATGGAAATGAAGATATTAGTTAGTTATTTGTTCTATTTGGTTACTTGTTTTTATGTATGATGTATAGATAATGTTATGTCAAGCAATTTTATTTTAAAGAGGAGGTTGTTATTATATGCAAAATACTTAGAATGGGGAATTTTGTATACTGTTTATGCCAATAAAGATTTATTTATTTTTTCGCTTTGTAGCTTGTGCCTCGAAATAATCTCAACTTCAGCACCTTTAAAAAGACAAGGTCATAAGCGAGGTTCATCTTTGGGAAGATATCACGTAACGACTCTCTATTACAATAGAGCAAGACGTTACGTCATTGTCGGCTCGTGTGACCGAAGTAGACACAGGATTACGGCCTTTTGCATTGGACTTGCTAATTCTTCAGCTTCGGACTCGTAAGGCGGTTTGGTCTTAATATATCTTATTAGGGAGGACCTGGCGCCTGCCATTACTCAAATGACTTGATAACTTTTTCTCGTTTCTTAATTTCAATATTTTTATCAGCGGGGCTAGAAAATTCTATAAGGAACATCTCCCGCTTAGTGGAATCTAATAACACCAGGTTTGCACAATATCAGGTTTGCTTGCGGCTATTTTATGGGTTGTAGGAGACTTGCATGCTCGGCAGTTTGTATCTGCCATCTCTATGGTCATTATATTCTTACGGTAGATAAGTGTGTTTATGACACTATCTCGACAAGCAAAAATAAATCCCTCACTCTCAGAGCGCAGGCCCGCAGATCTTAAAAAGCCAAATGTTAAATGTGGTAACAGCTTCAACTTGCCAATGATGTTAAAAACTTCGCCATGCATAGATTTATCGCGATGGATTTGTTTGAATATTGCCAATTCTGATTTTCGAACTACGTGTTTGACAGCCTCGATATCTAACTCCATCACGTACATTCCTTCACTACCATTGGCGCGCATATTTGTCGAGAACGATAGTCCAAGGGATTGGGACGCCTTTCTTGCAGCCTTATATAAAAATTCCCCTACAGTCGCTAATTCGTGCTCGTGTACAAATTTCATAAGAGGATCATCTAGGTTGTTGATAACCCTGTTAGCCATTCTTTTTACAATTGGGCCATACATTGACTCAATACTCAGAAGATCTCGGCCATCTTCATTTCGCGGGAGGTGAACACGAGGCACGGAAGACCTGGGATGGATGCTCCTATTAATATGAATCACTTTACTTGTAGATCGGTCAAGGATTTTCAGCTCGTCTTGCCGCCATTTTATAATATCAAAACTATATAATAGTATGATAATATACAAACAGCAAGCATATTGGTGGCGGCAGCTTTCTTGGCTCCGCTTAATTTGGAGCGTCAAATTTGATTAATGGTGTTTTTGTACTTGTTGCTGAGAGTTTCTTTGATGTTGACAGCATCATGTATATGACTTTCACTCATACCAAGATACAGATATCTCTCATCAACCTTAATGTGTGAGAAAGTTCATCTGTCGGCTAGTTGAATATCTGCCTTTTCTAGTTGGAATTCAACATATTTAGAAAACAAGGTATAAAAGTAATATTATAAACGCAACGTCAAATTACCCAACAGCACATAAACATGCAAATCATGAAAAAGAAAAATAGAGAATATATACAACATGGCTACGTCGAATAAAGTATAAATGACAACATAACCAACAAAATTACAAAATTGTCAGTGTTTGACAATGGCTTGGATGAGCCGAACAATAAGTGAAAAAAAAAAGATTTCGACGCTGAGTTTAGTATGAATTAATGATATAGTGGACCACGTAATTGAAACAATACATGAAATAAAAGAATTTACATGAAATACAATGACCCGCGGTTAGGTTTACTTGTATATGGTAATACACCCTAACCTGTGGAGCATCACCCTAACAGTTAGTTTATGGAAAGAATTTAAAGAAAAGGATGCCAATACAAGGAATTAAGACCAAAACTATAAAATCACAGAAAACTATTACAAAAATGTAGGGAAAAAAGTAATGAACTGAAACAAATTATAACAAGAGACATAAAGCAAAGAAACTGCCACGACTAAACACTTATTCTAGACTATGGATATCTAGAAAGGAAGAAGAAGGCAGGTTGGTAGGAGCCTAAATCTTAGGCGAAGTAGACAGCCTAAATCTTATATACTTCCTGAGGAGGATGCTGCAGTATTAAGAAGAAGCAGAAAGTTTTTGCAAACGCTGCCATCAAAAAGCACTAACAAAACAATGAGAAGAAAAGTGAAAGATTAAGAAAGAGAAGCAAACTTTGACAAGGAATACTTGCATTACTAATTCGGTTATCACGGTACATAGATGGCAGTTGGTTAGATTAGAGAGAGAAAAATTGCTTATTGTTAATAATTATAACTAGATTAAATATTTACAAATAGTAAACTGCTGTCTTTAAGTTCAAGCAGATAAACCCACTTAGAGGTGTATAACATTGCATTGTCTGTCTACATAAATAAAATTTTGAAGGCTTTTTGGCAGGGGCAATTAGATGTTATACTGTCTGACAATTTGTTCAGGGCATTAGAAATTGTTTATAATGAGCCCTTTGTATATAAATTGCACCTGTTCTCCTTTTTTATTTACCAGAGCGCTGAGAGTGTTAATTTTTTGTCAGTCCCTAAAGGATTCCTTGGCTTTTACTGTCACTGGATTACATTTCTCAACTTTTGTCTACGTGGCCTTACTGATATTTAATTTCGAAGTGTTTAATTTCAAATAGATCTGCTATCCATTTAATATAAAAAAACCACTTCCATCAAACAAATTACATTGAAATGGATGCAAATCATTAGCGCCTTTAATCAACTTTGAAGGTCCTCTGGTACTATGCATTTCTCAACTTTTTTCCTGGTCTCGATTTTTGCGAAATCTTTGTCACAAATAAGAAATGAATGGCCCGAAACAAGAAAATTTCGATTGATCTCTTCAAATGTTCCTTTGCAGGCAAGATAGAGCCATATAAATATCATCATACGATTCTTATTTTGCCCGCAATAGTTACCATCACTCCACAGTATCAGCTTCATGAATATTTTAAATAAATAATATATTGAGTTTCCTATGCTGGCTGGCCCAATTTAATTCAGTCGTAAAAGTTAATTTATATTAAGAAACAAATAATTAAATTATATTTTCAATCCATTTTGATAGTTGGGTGTGTTACCTCAGAAACTTTTATATTTATTTATCAAGTAATAACTCATCCAGCTATACTGTCACGTAAAAATTAACCGTGACAATATTTTCTGTTAATTTTATTTTAAGGAAGTTAACACCTTGATCTACATCAGTTTAAAAAGAGTGCGCTATGAATCTGTTTATCTTCGTAAAATGTATCGACGGAATATACGAATACATATTTATGTACATTCCCATGATTAAAAATGAATTGCATTAAGTTCATAAGCTCTAAAACGCTGTTTTTCGTAGCAACTCATTATTTTTCTCTCTACCCAATATTAAATAACCAGATAGGTTTAGTTTGTAGTTTAATGCAATTACCATTTTGCGACAAACCCGATACCAAGCTGTAAAGCAGGGTTGTATGCCTGAAGGCCTTTAGTGTTTTATATTTTTATTTCACTTTTTGTATGTTTAATTCTGCTTTTCGAGGTGTGAGTGGAAAAGCAACCATTATCATTCAGTCGACATATGAGGACCATTTTGTTCGCAAACTAAATCTCCTTTTCTCTCTATATCTGTTGTTTTCCCACCCGCTCACACATCCCCACCCAGCCATTTAGAGTGTGTGTGTATAATGCTCGAGTGTATAATGCACGTGTGTTATTTGCTTTATTATTGCAATACGAAAGCATATTGCAGCTTTCCTGTATTCCTTTGTGCCCTTTGCGTTATCCTAAGCGAATTGTAGTATTAGGGTTACCAGAGAATTTCAAATTATAACATATAATGACGCTAAAGGGTAAATATTTTTATGGTTCATACACGTATATTTTAATGTTAGCTCGTTACTTTGATATGGTTAAAATGTTTAGATTATGATTATGATTAGATTATGACAAAAATGGTTGAAACAATTCTAAGTTATTCGAACTGAATCTACATACATCTACACACATAGCCGAATTAAATTTTACTAATATGTTGTACTAATACGAACATACATGTACTAGCAGTATATAGACCAGTTGAAGACAAGAGCATGCTCACCAGACCAGAGACAATATTAGAAGAATACGAGAACACAGTGGAAGAAATAATATTGAGGAACCAAGAAGGCATGTATCATTTGTACGGTATTCAAAACAGCGAATACACAACATAATATAATTAGGATTGATCTTAACTTGTACATACCCTAAGAGGAGTATCTAATAAATTATAAGCATGTAAATTGCTTTAATTTTCTTTTTCATTTTAAGAAATTTTTATTGGTATAATAATAAAAATTCATAAATTTAGTTTGTTTCAGTATTGGAGCCAAGTGATTGAATTAAATTCAACTTAAAGTAGTCTAAAAACTATGTTGTATGGACACAGACAGTTTTACTATACACATCCAGACGGACAATATTTACAACGACATAAAACAGAATTTAGACAAATTTGATTCCTCAAATGTCTCTATCGATAATCCGTTTAATATACATCAAGACACGAAGCTGTACCCGGTATGTTGAAAGATGAATATGGAGGATGTATAAATTATTAGGGTTACGTAAAAAATTGAATTGTCGTCAAGCCGATGATAAAATTATCTCTATCTCCATATGACAACAAAAGATTTATTTCTACAGATGGCATTAAACTTTGCGTTGTGTTTATAAAGATATCCCATCAACCGAGTAATCTAAATATATGTATTGGGATAGCTCAGCTCAGGTACATGCACGTGTACATTTTATATAGAAATCTCTAATTATTTTCAAAACAATAATGTTAATATTATTAATGTTCTCTCATCTTCCACAATATTTTATTTAAATTTGTTACTTAAACTCATGCACACGTTGCCTTAAAAGAATTTATATAAATTTTTACATCTGTATTAGCCATATATGCGATTAGCCACATACGCTGAAAGTCAACGTTTGTTATATTAACGTCTCACGCCAGTGGACCTTCTTTTAAAAATACAATTAACTTATTTTTTAATTATTTTACAAAGTATTTTTGATTTTTCGTTTTAATTAATTAATTTTTAATAACAATCTGTACGTCTTTTGTTAGGAGACGTATTGTTTAATAATAGATGCTATGTTTGCAATCTTTACTTACAATAATTATATTTCACTTATTAAATCACTTTTTGTTATTCAACAATTTATGACTTTGAATTGCATAATATATTATATTCAATTACTTATTTTCATTTACTATTTATTTCTAAAACTTATAAAAAACTTGTTATCAAGGTTAATGTAATGGTTTTGACTTTAATTAATAATATTTATAACATTTAAATTAACTACTTTGAATTATCGCCCAATTATAAGATGGCTGCATAATTCTATTACAATAAACTAAACTCTAGTACTACATCTATGCTAAGTGCTTACGTACTGAAATGAACAAGAAGGATAATACGGCGCCTGTCGGTATTTATATGTTATCTCTCGGAGCAGTTCGGGATCCGTGTATGTTGCTACGTATGTCATCTCCTGTCATTCATAATGTCTATTATATTGACTGGCCTGATGTTGAAGTATAGAGATGCATGCATGTAACTCGTTACCCATTCAGACAATTGAAGTTTATTCTGTAACTTCAATTGAACGGTATTTATCGAAACTAATCGGAATGGGAACGTCATATATTATTTGATTTACTTCTGGTGTTTTGGTTTTACTAATTTTGAATTTCTTTTTACATAATTTTAACTTCCATGCTAAAAAGCTGAAAAATAAAGTTACTATTAAAGACAGTACGATTGTCCACACGCTGATTGTTGCATTAATAATTGGATTTTCAATTCCATTTAATAATTCATTTTGATTTTGGATTGACTGCATATCATCCAGATTAATCGTCCCTAAGTCCATCTTAATCGGGATGCTGTGTATGTTTTTACCATTGTCGTCCATATTGATTTCTGGTAAATGTTTATATGAGTTTTCCATAAGCTCGGTATGATGGGATTTTAATGTTTTCCCAGTAATGTTCATTTGACAAAAATCAGGAATACATATTATGTAACTTCGTTTTAATGCTGTTGTTTCGTAGTTGGATTTACAGGAATACTGAACTATAATTTCTTACGGTGTTATAACTAACCATTTGCTTCCGGATATTTTTGAATTTTTACATTTTGTTTGTGTGCTGTTGACAATTGTTATAATTTTTCGAAAATTGTAGTAAGTTTACTTCACATGGTACTGGTAACTCATTGATCTGAATAATTTCTCTTTTTGGTATAATTATTTTAAAAGTTTCGCTCGGATGTTGGTTCAGAGGAAAAGCGTATAGATGGTAATAATTATAAGATCTCAAATTAACAATTGGAATTTCTAATATAAAAAATAATTTATGTTCATCATAGTAACTTTTGACAGTAACTATTTCTCCATGAAGCATTGTTTTCAAAAGTTATTTCTTATGGTAAATTTACATTAAAGTTTTGGATTTTAATTCATTCATTTAAGAATTCTGATCGTTTTAAAATTGAAGGATGGAATGTTTTTAACTAATGGAATATTTTTAACTTTAAAAATGTTTTTTAGTTACAATATCTCAATTATTAATTGAAACATTATTGATTCTATAGTATTGATTTCTTTCATGTACATTTGAGCAGTTTTGGCTTTAGTTACATCTTCTATTAATAATTGCAAATGATAATTTATTAATTTTTTATTTCTACTCAAGTTTACTTGAATTTGCTTGTTCAGTTAGCATTGTTTGATTTGCCATAATGTTTTTTATTTCGTCCTCATTTTTGTTTAACAAGTTTATAGCATTATTGTACTGTTCTGCGTCATTAGCATCTAAATTACCTGTAACAACTTTTTTGTAACAACCTGTAACAACTTAAAGCTGAATAAACCTCGTTTTCGTCTAGTCCTTGAAATTGGTAAACTTAATTGTTCAATAACTTTATAAGTTTCATTTAATTTATCGTAAAGGATTTTCTGAATATTTGATAAGACAATATTATATATGATTTTCATTTCGGATTGTTGTACAGATTTGTTAATTTTATTGACTTGAAACGATATGAAATTTAGGTTGTCTATTAAAGGTTGAGTTGGGATAACTTTTATTAGTGTCCATTTATCTGTTGTATTTTGTGCAATGCCAATTCAATTTTATTAACTTTTATTAGTGTCCATTTATCTTGTGCAATGCCAAATCTGAAAGATGGAGATGTTTTAAATAACGCAGGTGTCTTTGTAAAGGTTTTTATCTTTTTGAATAGTCGCTACATGTTTGTAGTTTATCTTAATAACTGGGAAAGGTCCTTCGAATCTAGCAGCACTTGTACTGCGTTTATCGTTTTTAGCATAAACTTCTAATTGGTAATCAAATAATTGTGTGTCATCACAGTTGTTACGTTTGTTGATTAAGTCTAATTTGTGCTTTTCTGTCCTTTCTTTAACTTTGTCATAGAGGGTACATGTTTGTGATTGTCTCCGAAATCGTGTAGAGCTTTTTGTTGGTCATTTATGACAAAGATTTCTCTATTACATGAATGTCCTAGGATTAATTCCAAAGGTGCATAATTGGTTATTGAAAATGAATGGAATGACTGTAAGACATTACTGCAAAAGGCATTAGTAAGGATACTGATTATCTATGATGACTTTGTTTTAGAATTCTTATGTGCTCAAACAATGTTAATTGTAACCTTTCACTGTTTGAATTTGGATTTTTGGGTGTAGTATAATGAACTTTTACTTTGTGAAGTTCCATTCATGTTTGATTATATCTGCTAGAAATTCTGTTCCACAGGCTGTGACTATTTGTAGGAACACCACAAAATGAGAAATACTTTATAAAAGCATTTACAGTTCCTAAAGTGTTTTTACTATTTATTCGGATAGCTTGACCTAATTTAGAAAATTTATCTATGATGGTGAGAAAATGTTTTCATCTACTTTGAAAGTATCTGTATATAAAATCTGAAAAGGTTTGGTTGGTGTTTCTGTCAACATTAAGGGAATATGTGGAGGGTTTCTATCGTATTTAGCCCATTTACATATTTCACATGAATTTATAAATTTTATTATTTATTCTCTCATATTAATGAAATAATCTTTATTAGAAAGGGGTTTCATTACTTCAACAATTCCACGGTGATTTGTTTTACCTTCGTGATAATTCTCAATTACCTAGGTCATTTCGTCTTCTTCAGCGATAAAGATATGTCTTTTTGGACAGCTGATAATTATTGGAGCATTTCTATTAAATATTTCAAATGTTGTTTGTTTTAGGAATTTGGACTAGATATTTATTTTGATTACTTACTTTTATTTGTTTCACTGGGCTGGGGTTGTTTAATACTGAACTTATATAAAACTGATTTGGGAATTTTTTATGGCTCTCTGAGATGTTTGTATACTTGAATGACTCATAGCTGGTTGAATGTTTATATTTTCTGGAATGAAAGGTTGTATAGGTTCTGGAAGATCTACAGGTATAAAATCGAAATCAGGATTTAATGGTGATAGTACTGTATACTGATGAACGGTATACTGTTTATATCATATGTAGGGGTACTTAAATCTCTATTTAAGTCTTGTAAAAGATTTTCTTCTGGGTCTACGTTATTAGGATTGAAATTAATTCATCTTCTATTGCACTGATTTGAATTCTAGAAAGGCGTCTGCGTTGGTATTGTATTGGCCTTTTTTTATAAATAATCTTGTAATCGCAGTTTGCAAGTTTTAGTTTCCATCTCATTAATTTAGAGTTAGGTTCTTTTAATTTCATAAGCCAAACTAAGGGTGTATGGTCTGTATAAATGAGAACTTACATCCGTACAAATATGGTCTGAAGTACTTGGTGGGCCAAACAATTCCTAGATGTTCTTTTTCTGTTGTCGAGTATTTTGAATCGCCACCATTTAAAGTTCGTGAAGCGAAAGCTACGTGCTTATCACTACCTAGTGGACCTGGTAATAATACTGCGCATAAAGCTAACTTAAAAGCATCTGTTGTAAGAATAAATGGTTTTTCGTAATCAGGATTTTGTAAAATTGGATCATTCATAAGGATGATTCGACAGGTTTTGAAAGAATTAATGAATTCGGAATCGTAGATGATCTGAGAATTTTTCTTTAAGCATTTTGGCAAAGGTTTTGTAAGACATCCAACGTTTTTAATTTTTTATAATAGCCTGCTAAATATAAAAAGCTTTTTATTTCTTTTCGTGTCATTTGATGGAGCATTATTTAAACCGAAGGGCATTCGACAATATTCGAAATGATCTAATCCTGTGCTAAAAGCTGTATTTTTCATTGTCTTCGGTAACATTTCGATCTGGTGATAAACTGATGCGAGATCTAGGGTACTATAATAGTGGGAACGTCGTCGTTTGTCTAAAATTGAGGATATATGAGATATGTGGTATTTATCGTCTATTGTTTGACTGTTTAAGCATCTGAAATCTATACAAAGCGTTGATTTAGGAATCCAACTCTGATCTAGTTTCTTGGGCACAACTATAACTGGGCAAGACCATGGTGAACATGATGTTCTGATAATATTTTGAGCTAAAAGACCATTTACTTGTCTTTTAACTTCTTCTCTTCTCTTTGTATCTGAGGTAAACGATATGATTTTCTAGTTGATTTTCTGTAAACAGGATTTGGATTGCATAACCTAATTGAACGTTTGACATGGTTGGTGAAAGTGAAAGGTACACCTGGACAATAAAGTATGCCTTTGTACTCGAAGCATAATTGTTCCATTGCCATACGTTCTTCACTGTTAGTATGATCTAACCTTAAATTTTGTAAATTTTAAAATTGTATATTTTCTAAATTTACGTTATCAAAATTAGGATTTGTGTCTACAGATATTTTGTCATTATCTATATGATTTAACTCATTTTCAGTAGTTGGTTCTAACGTAGTGGGATGGTTAACATTAAATTCTATATTTTCTCCTTACTTTTAATGGTTGTATGAACAAAATTATTACTTATCTGACTATCTAACTTTACTAAAGATTCTGGAATTTCTACGCCTGAAATAAATGTTTGTTTTGGTAAAACACCAATTTTGATTTAGAAAATTTGTTTCTTTAGGTAAATGTAAAGGAATTTTTGCTGGATTAGTAATTAATAATTGATTTTTAAAATCTACTTTTGCATCTAATTGTTTTAATATATCGGATCCTATTAATCCTTTGTAATCATTATTTAAATTAAATATATGGGACTTATACTTAGTCTTACCTGTGTTCAAATTTTTGGATAAGGGGATGATTGCGACTGAAAAGTTGTTTGATGAACCGATTTCATAGTGGAAGATTCTTTTTGAATGAATTTAGAATAAAATTTATGTGCTATATTTTCTTGTAAAATAGATGTGGTACTTCCTGTACCGATCATGAATTTAAAATTTACGCCTGGAATAATTATATAGGGTAATTTAGGGTTGTTTTCAAACTTTATATTTATTACCGGTTGTCGCGTATGTTCAAAGAATCGTAAAAATTTTGGATCTGTTCGTTCGGTTGATTTTCTGTTTGTTGTCCTGAAATTCATTTGTTGGTTAATTTTCAACAGGTTCTTGACGTGATTGTTCAAAATCTGAATAATCTTCTGGAGGATTTCAGGATAGAATGTTTCTTTGAATCGATTTAATTTGATTTTCTGATAAATCAAGCGCATTTGATTGAATATGTTGTTGGTGGATTTTATTCTGTTTGACAGGTCTAACAGATTTCATTGTACACATGTCCATTGGAGCTGGTTTGTAGCTTGACTTGTAGTTAGTGTTTGCCTTGAACACGTTGATACCGGTAGAGGTGCGTGATTGTAACTCGCTCTGTAATTATGTCTAATTTGACATACCTCAACCGATATGAATCGATAATGACTTACTGTCAATATCGGATTCATATTCACGACGTTTGCAAAACCGAGTATATGTAGCCAATTATATTACATTCTTTTAAAAATACTATTATGGAACATGAAGTGGACTTTTATGTATCAAGGATCAATCCAAAATTACAACTGGAAGGAGCAGTATAAATTTCTAGTTCAGAATGCTGCATCGATTGGAAATAAGACATGAAGAAAATTTCATTTTCTGATCAAGTCAAATTAAGATACATCAATTCAAATCAAACTATTACTCATGAAAATATCCTAATTCAAGATTATCAACAGAATATGTTTAAAACTGTAAGCCAAATGTTCAACTGGCTAATGATTCATCGAAAAAAAGGACAAGGAACGGTGAAAATTATATATTCTGAATGTAATTAATGTTTTAATATATTATATTAGTATTATAAATATTAAAGTTTTAACTGTAAATAAAGTAAATGTATAATATTTTATTCATGGGTTTTATTTGTTCGCTTTATATTTTAAATAAATCTTTATTTGACTAAAATCTGATGAGTAGTCAGATTGATACAATTAATCAGTTAAATCACCTTGAGATCAGCTGGTTTTATTAATTAGATGTAGTTAGGACACCATTTACTTTCAAATCGATCAGGTGACTTGAGTCAGACATTCTGCACAGAGAGG